>CALNXK010000038.1:2972500-2985000 GCA_942486035.1 Porites lobata | reverse complement strand
GGTCTGGCGGAAGCATCACCCATAAATGTAATAATCAACCATAAATGTAATACTAACCATAAATACTATAAAAATCAACCATAAATTTAATAAAATTTTAACCCTAGATGAAATAATATGGCTCACCATAAATGTATAATGAATAGAATGTTATCAAATGAAGCATATGATTGTCAAAAGGTTGTAAGATGGTTAATTTTTGTTATAATAGCAAGAGAAGATTGGGTAATAATAAAACATACTCTTCCAAGCTTTCTATTCATATAACCAATCCGCTTTTCATGTATTACTTTTCCTTACTTCATGTATTACTGTTATTTAATTTCGCTATTATTTTGGTCAGACAGCTAAGAGTATTTTCCAGGAATGTCATTTTCAACTCAGTGAGAATTAAATTTTGCGATCCAGGCGCTGGCTTTCTCAACTTTAAAAAATCTGAACTTTTCTAAAATTTCTAGATAGTCACGAAACAAGCAAAAAGTATATCTAAAATTAACTTTAATGGCAAACTGGAACAAGCAAAACGCATAATTTGTTTGAAAATAAACTTTTAACAGACTTTTAACTTTTAACTTTCTGTGCTACAGAAAGTCTGACGTATTTTCACTTTTGTTTCCCTTAATTGTTTGGACCTTTGGGTGCCAGAGGGTTTGTTAATTTTATTTTCTAATTTTTTATGGATCCTGAGTGTTGGCGGTGAAGCGACAGAAGCTTCATCAAAATGTGAAGCGAGGTATATTTGATCATGCTAGAGTTTTGGAGATTTTGAGGGCAGATCTCCGGGGCTAACCTTGTTGCTAAGAAGTAGGGGAGTAACTAAACATTTTACGTTAAAGTTTGGTACTTACTCGAGCACGGCGTTTAAGTAAATACCAAAGTAACATGTGAACTTAATACACAAACTCATTCCATTTCTTTACTTTAAAGAACGATGCATAAAAGCAACTGCTTAGCTCATGTGAGTTTAAATCTTCCGATTCCTTTAAAATTTATAACTTTTAACAAAACTGCAACAAAGATTAGCTGAACTTCATAAGTCTTTTCTTCAAATGAGCTTCGACCTTTAAAGCCATGTCTTAATCGAGAAAGCTTCATTTGCCTAGCATCACGTTGATTCTCACAAATTACAACTCTGGTCACCAAAACGGCTCTTGAAATGTTAAAAACCTCTTTAACACCACTTGTGCCCATAAATAATGACACGAACTCGCTTTCATACGAGTTTCTATACTTATTACATTTATGGTTAAAATTTATTACAACATTTATGGTGAGCCAGATTATTGCATTAATGGTTAAAATTTTATTACATTTATGGTTAGTAATTTATTACATCAGGGTTGATTTTTATTACATTTATTGCGGGTATTTCATTTATGGCTGACTTTTATTACATTTATGGTTAATATTACATTTATGGGTGATACCATGTAGTGGCCGTCAATCGCCCGAACTTGACATTCACCGTATCGCCAAAAGTACACAAGCTTTTGATCATAAATGCTGTAAATGCACTGTCAAACAAATGCTCAAAATTTTTGGAAGGCAAAATTCTTTAATGAGCTATGCAATAAGGGCAAGTCTCGAGTTTTAATTCAACTGCATTGCTTTTCTTTCAACATACAGAAGCACGTGAAGTCACTTTTTTTTTTTACACACACACTATACTTTATTTTCATACACATCATTTTGCCATCTCCGTCCGCAAATAGCAAAAGCTAGACGAGGCGGGCGGAGAGGAAAGCTTACAGCAGTCATAACAGATAAAATTGTAAAGTAACTAAATAAACTATGCGGATAAATAAGAATTACAGAAAAACAAGCTAAAGTTACAAAATATATAGTCTTACAGAACGATATTACAAGACAAATTTACTATACCAACAACCTATCACTGAATTGTTAGTGCATTGAGTCGAGGATGCAGAATTTGCCATTTTTTGTAGGAGAGTGGGCACTTCAACACAATCGTCCTCTGTTTCCATTATCGAGATACTTTTTTCCATTATAGAAGATACTTTTTCAGCATATAACATTTGTAAGGGTAGAATTTTTGAGAAAATAAAGAAAGGCATAGCATGGGCTCTAGGTTCAGAAAAATACATCAAGCGAAGGACTCGTTTTTGAAGCACGAGAATTTTTCGTAAATGGGTTTGGCAGCTTTGACTTTCCTTTTCTTGTTTATGTGGAATATAATGCGGTCATATTGCATGTTAAGTTAACGAGTATCTGCGGCACTTTTACAATTTATCACACAGCTTATAACGATATTATTATTTTTTCCAGAAACATAATATGCATGGAAAGAGGAAGATGAAAGTTTCCTTTGTGATTTTAGCCGCTGTTAATTTATTTATGTATGTGAACTCTACCGAAAAAAGACGGATAACATGTGGTAAGAGATCGTCTTTTTGTTTATATTTTTATCTCTTAGACAGCTTAATTCCATCCCAAATTTGATACTACAAGTTAATTTCTGGCATAAACTCTTTGAATTCTTTCCTCATCGACTTTTTACGTCTTTTAATTTATCTTACTAGTAATTGACTTAGTGCTTGCCGTGTGGTGAAATTAGACCCTCCCAACATTTTTTTTTTCTTTTTTTTTTGTCAAATTTTGACCATTTAGCAAAGGTCTATTGATACATCTCAGAAGAACGCCTTAAAATCAGTAAAGCTGTCAAATCTAAGAGCCAAGGGTTGGCTCCGGAAATTTGCCAAGTTTTAATTTACAAAGTTTTGTATGACGAGGGAAGGCTTGTCCAAAATATACATGTGTGTAATCCACCCTGGAACGATCCAAAACCCCTTGATCATTTAAGCTTTCCGATATTTTTAAATTTCTTAAATTAGCTCCCTAGAGCTGTTTATCCCATTTAGCCTGGGATTTTTATTCGTCCCTGAGCCAGGGGAGGAGTTCCAAGGTGCTCCCTAGCACCCCTCCCACACCAATAATAATCGAAAAGTATCACGCTGATGACACGAAACCTAGCAGGTTTGTATCAAATCATCAGGCTAACAAGGTGGCACTGATCACAAATTAACTTACGACATGTATGACGTCATAATTACGGCGGTAGTTTAAAATTTGCATTTTCACTTTTTTTTACATGTTTTTCCTAGATTCTGTAAAACCAAATTAATTGGTACTTTCATTTAATTTTGTGACAAATGCAGAAATTTTTGCTGTTGTCGCTAAGAATTTTACGTTAGTAACACGCTCTGGGTGAGGAGAATTATGACGTCACATAACGTCGTAAATCCACCATTTTGTCATTTCGAGGCAGCCATCTTCATGGATTTTTAATTCCGCAGTTGTTAGTTAACGCTGAAATGAGCAAAACAATAGCATTTTATCTTTAAAAAAATTTGGAGGTTTTCCTGTCACCCTTTTAAGTTATAATTAATCAAAGTTAACTCGGTTCATTGTGCCCTCTCCTGCAGGCTGAATAACGTCGAAAAAAACATAAACGAGTTGTAATATAATATTTTATTCAACATGACGCAGGTTTTATTTACGATGGAAGCAAAAATGAATACGACGCAATCAAATCTGCAATCAACCACACGAGCGCCACCAGCAACGTTTCCATAGCATTGAACATTTTTCGCGTCTCTTCAGATTACAGCCTTTTTGACCAAGGTAAGTTATCAAGGTCAACTTTACCACTGGACTTGGAGATAACATTAGCTTTAAAGGAGCTGTCATTGTGTTACGAATTTTATCAAAATTCTAACAGTATGAACTGCCACTGAAATTTAGGGAAACATAAAGTAATCACTCAAAACATGAAAAGAAGGTATTAATAACAAAGCAAATGAAAAAGTAGAAATAGATGGACAAACTTGTAAAAGATTAAAACGGATTGAAATTGTGGGTTTTTGAAAACTTGTTAATAGCCTAACGGGTTTTTTAATGTTCAGTTTTGCTGTTGTAACGTTTGATATAATGCTTGGGAAGTATAGTTGTTGGATGTACAATTACGCTGTTATTGTTGTGGCCAGATACTGAGCCAGCTGGCAGGATACTGGGCAACATAGGAGCTCTGCAAAAATATTAATTTCGCGATGGAAACAAAGACAAAAAAAATAAACTGTCTTTCGTCATATTAAGGACTAAATAGATTGTCTCTGGGCCAAATTTCAGAATTCGTGCGACTAAGAAAGGATAGTTATTGGGCAACATACTGTACGTTAACCCCCTCCCCCTTTGCGGGGGGAGGGGGTTAACGTTTTAGCGCCTTACGGCCATTTGCTAGTCTAAGGGGCTGCCCACACTTGGCGCTCGGGAACCAGTGCCTGGGTACCGGCACAAAATGGTGCTGTGTTCACACTTTGAGTACCCAATATGTGACTGTGTACATAGTTACTCCATTTCGCCCTGTCAGACGCCATTTTGAAACATTCGCTTAGCAGCGAGAACAAAGCAGTTGACTTTCCGGAACCTACAAAAATTGTGTGCACACAGGGACCCGGTGCCCACTTTTGTGCCCGAGTACAAGGTCAAGACCTTGTATTCGGACACCCGCACCGTGCCCGAATTCTAGCGTTGGTACTTGAAAAAAGGGTGCGTTCACATTAGTGACCAGCGAGAACCGTACTCGGGCACCATGCCCGGGCACCAAGTGTGAACGCTGCCTAAGGATTTGTTTTGGTGGACGCTGGTGGCTAGACCATGAAACACGCGCAAGTAATAGACATCTAACATAATGGAAAATCCTCCATCGCTTAACATAAACACACAGCCCTTTTCTCGAAGAAATACAAGGCCACCGAAAAAAGTACGTAAATAATTACCCCAAAGCAGACGAATTGTACGTGAATTCCCGAGGTTATATACGAATGGACTCTCGTTAAGAAAAATCATAATTTCGTCTACCCGAAATATGGATGTGCTCATAATTCATTTCCTATCTTTAGTGGTTCGTTGCCACTCTGATTTCATTGAAAATCGGTTCGATGTTTCATATTTTGTTTAAATCAGCATCAACTTTACTTTCAGCCATTGGTGTGTTCCAGCAGCAAAATATTACGGTACTAATTGGCGGGAGTCAATCGGAGTCGCACGCGTGCTCGCTGTCTACAGTTACTGGGATCCCTCTTGTTCGTCTCTATGAAACAGTTATGCCATTTAATCAGTGCGACAAAACAGTGGATATGTCAGCGAACTACAGATACTTTGCGCATGCCACATTTGACGTTCTAGCCAGCTTTCACTGGAGGAAGATTTCATTAGTGTTTGATGGTAACAAAGAGTGTCTTAGGCCCCTTTTATTTGAAGGAAAGTTGCCCTAAGTTGAAGGGTCACCGCTGCACGAAAAATTGGATTTACACAAATTTGCTCGGGGCAAATGTAGTGCAAAAAAGTGGAAACTAGGAGAAAATCAAAGGCAAAGAGGATAAATACCGCATTTGCATTCTAGTTTACATGGGGTTGCAAATTCGAGGGCAAATGCGTTGTTATCGTACATTAACCGTAGTCTGCACTTTTTTGCACCATATTTGCACTGGGTAAATTTGGTGTAAATCAAATTTTCGTGCAGTTTGCGCTCCTACTCGAGTTACCCTGGGCGGGACAATTTTTCATCATTTCCTTACAAAACGTGGCGATCCAATTAAATAGAAACAAAAAAATTGGCTCGTTACAAAACGTGGCGAACCGATTAAATAAGAAACAAAAAATTGGCTCGGCTAGAAGTGACCCGCGTAGCCTGGTCACCCTTTAGTGATGGTACTAGTAGGTCACCTTCCTAGCCAGGCCAACTTTTCTCCATATATACCCTGTGGCTCGCCCACCCGGGTCAGTAAGGTCAAGGAGGACAATCAGAGCATGTGCGAGTGCTGTTCTAGACAATCAGATCACGTGCAGAGGATGCACGAGCGCTGTTCCGGGAAAAGGGGACAAATTTTGTCATATAAATGAAACGCGCGCTAAAGTTAACTCGGCTGGGAGCTAGGGTGACCCTTCTACCCAAAACAGATTTACTCCATATAAACGGGACCTAAGTATCATCCAGTATTATTTTCTGATGAAGCAAATTTTTAGTAAAGTGTGATGTAAATGTTAATAAGATCATTCCTTTGCAGCTATATGTAGTTAGAACTCCATTTATACTTAGTATAGCTTTTCTGCAAAACCGCCTCTTCCATGGATGAAGCATTGAACGGCTTTATCTGCACCTTATGTATTACACTCACGTCTGTCCTGGAAGAAGAATTTACTCTTGCTGTATCATTTCTACAGGGCCGTCACCTCCAACGCCCATTTCCTCTGTCCCGAGTTGTCCGTTCTAGAGAATTAGACCGTATGTTAAAAATCTCTTGACATCATCTACCATATAAAAAATACGAGAAGCCAATGTTTCATCGAAACAGATGATAACTGATAAGCACTCGTGAAGTGGGTGAAAAACAGAAGGTGCAGACGAATTTGACAAACCCAGTTCGAGTGTTTGATATACCTTATCATATAACAAATCTTTCCTGCATTACTGTGAATGCCCAAACGCGAGTTTCGGGTTGCAAAAATACCAGCGATGATTTGTATGAATCTATCTACCCGAGCCTCGATCTCAGACTTTTCATTACGTGTGCACTGGAAAAACAATTTGGAAGTTTCGGAACACTTATTATAAATGAAGCATTTTTCTGAATTGCACTTCGACAGAGAATCGGTTACTTGACGCTGGTTACTTTTACGCAACTTTCCATAAGTCCAACTTGGCCATGAATTTAGTGCAGCTTACCAGCGGAAGGACAAATGAGGAACAGAGAAAGGCAGTTTTGAAAGCTACCGAGGAAATTGCAAAATTTGGTCCTCAAGTTATTCTGCTTTACACTAGCAAAGAAATAACCCAACTACTGTTGCAACAGGTAAGATAAAAAACTTTGTCTATTGTCATTCGTGTAAAACCCAACATATGATGATTTAAACTGTTGGATAGCCGAGTGTCATACCTGTCTGTCCCTAGGAAAGCTCTCTAGGCCTTTTATACGCCCTTGCAAACACATTCGCTCTCTTCTCGCAAGTCTACTCAACTTAGGTTCCAGTAAGTTTTCCCACCCTCCTCTCCTTTAGCGGCGCTGGAAAATTTTTCTTTATCCTATACCTTTTGCTAATTTTTTTCGCCCGTAACTTGTCCATCATTAGGCATATGGTGGCGTCATTTTAAAGTAAAGCTACTTCGAAAACAAATGCCATCGACTACGGCGAACTTTTAAAAAAACACTAATCGATGCATAAAGCATGTGCATTACATATAACACAGCGATAAAATATGGCGTGCGCTCAAAACCTTACCTTTAATAAATTATTTGATGTTCATCTTCTCCTTCAATAAAGATACAACGTGTTCAGGTATCAAATGGAAATGCCTAACTGCCGAGGGTAGTATGGTAGGCATAAAATTTGCCTTTTTAAGGGGGAATCTCATTAACTCTTTTGTGAGGGAATACATTTTAAAATCGTGCAGAAGGCAAACTAGCTCCATGTGTTTCGTGCTAGAAAGAGCTACGTAGTTTGCCTTCGCACTCATTAATATGCACTATTTGCGCGTCAAAATCAGTGAATCGGAGCTTGTACAATTTGTTGCCTGCAAAGGACGATGAAAGCGACAGGAAACAGGACTTGCATGTTGCATAAATACGTTACGCATCTGTGATTTTAACTTTAACTTTTTTTTAACACAGACGAGTTTGGGTTTATTCCTTGGACATCATGAATCAAAGAATCGATACCTTTCTTAGTTTCCAGTCAACCTATCAAAAAACCAAGACACTCATCGATCTCAAAGCAGCTAGGAAACCTGTCAAACCGGTTAAACCCCCTATTAATATATAGCAGATGACCTTACCATATCCCTCATTTTATTCATGTGATAAAGACAAAAGGGTTTGACGTCATCGACGTTAATTTATTCGCCGCAAGTTATTGAGATTCCCAAGGGCCTTAAAAATGTCTACTATACTACTGCCAAAAAAGGGACGAAAACTCGTTGCTAATTGCAAAAAAATAGATTATATGCGAATTGTCGAGGCTAAGAATGGGTTGACGATGTGTATGAAACACAAACGCAAACAAACCTCACACTGTTAATCTTTATACAATTGAGACGTTTACAGTATTTATGATATATCTTAAAGAGAGCTATATCATAATTCATTTCGTAAAGTTCAGTGGTTCCTAACTATTTTGGCTACTTACGATAAGAAAAGAGGAAATAGTTTGGTGTTTTACTCTGTATTTATAGGTACCCTGTGATCTGAAGAAATACTACAAATGGATCCTTCAAGGAGAGGTTTGTATTTACTGTGACATTACATCAAATATTACTTTCTGATCAACTTTTCTCAGGACGTTACTGAGGGAGTAAGCAACTCGAAGAATCAGGCTAGTTCTTTTCAATCTTCGTCAAACAATAAGGATATTGCCACCAGCAAGAGCACTTCGTTTCCCAAAAGATTCAACCAGTGAACGCCTATAGGTACACTCCGACTATATCGCTAGGGCTCCAAAAGCAACTGAAAAAGTATGGTAGCATTATTATCCAGCTCCAGAAACCTTTCCAGCGGCTTTTACCAATCATAACCTACGTTGTCGCCGGACTTGTTACTCGAGACCCAGATGGAGAACTCAGTCGATATCGGAGATCCACATTGTCTGCGACACAGGCTTATTGATCTCTGCACGGTGTGATTGACATATCTGTCGAAGCACCGATATGCTATATTATATTTTCTTTCCACTGGTTGATGAGATACTCCGCATGGCATTGCTTACGCTATCAGGATAATAGTCAGGGGCGTCACCTTCTTTGGTCTTTATCTCACATGGATTATGCCGCCCACTAAAAAGCAGTATTCCGTCATGCAGGAAACAACGTCTGATACTTTGTTATAGCAAAGTGTTACTTCCTTGATAGCATCGAAAAATAATAGCAAATTGCTATGTGCACTTAAGGTTTCAGGATACTTGTAATAAAACAACATATCTGAATACCTGTTTACTTTTTACCTAGGTATCCTTCAACCTCGCCAGTCTTCCAAACAATGTCGTTTTAGCTTTTAAGCTTCCATACGTACCCGATGCAATTCCTGGCATTAATCTCCAGAATTTCAACGAGGTAAGCTACACATGCGTGACGCCAAAGCCCTAAGAACGCCTGCGTAAAAGGCCAATTGAACCTACTTGTCTTTATCTGTTGTACCTTACTAATTTCTCTCTCGGTAAAAATGCCAAGTAATAGCTCTTTCGATAGCGGAGCTCCCGCGCGAGAATTAAAGCGGGCGTAGCGGAGCACCATGGGTAATAAAATTTGGTTACCTATGCATCCAAGTAATTTGGGCTGTAACAAAATCGTCCCCTTTCGGTATTAAACTGATGATATAATTGTAATTTAAGTGGGTCGAGGGTCTCAGATTCTGATGAAAAAAAAATTAGCTCCTTGATGCATGTTTATGTCTTGTTCGTAAAAAAACAGTTGAGTGTGGCTGTTGGCACAAAAAAAAACAATAACATCAAAAATGAATGCACGATTATTGAAGAAATATAGCGAGTAATTAAGCAGTTATTAACAGTTTATGTAAAATCTCCTTCTGTAGGATCTTACTTCTGTTCAGGCATATGATGCGGTTCAAGTCATTTACCAAGCGTTGAACAAAGAGCCGTGTTTATCGCTAAACGAGTCTAGTAACAATCAAAGGGATAAAGATCTCATATTTAACTGCATGACAAAGGTACTGACTTCATATATCTTGATTAGTTTTGCAGTTCTTAAAAATAAATCCATGGCTCATTCTCAATTTTCACTCTCTGAGTAGCTTAATCTTCCTCGTCAAGGATCGACTTAATTTTCAACTTCACTGGAGGGCACATTTCCCCAATGTTCAGGTAGCCTAAAAGTGAGGATAAATGACATTTAATCTAGGGGAAAAAAACATTAGAACCTAGAATTTACCACCTTGTAAAAACTGTTTAAAGCTGCATGAAAAGCACTGGTTTTAACATCCGTATATTTTTCCTGATATGAAAAAAAACAGCCTAATGTCGTTAATGTCGTTATTGGACTTTCAAATGACCCGTGAACTGTTAATTTCAATAGGGAAAAATCGAGGCAACCTGGCAAACTGGTTTTTAATCGATTGATTAGTTGGTTGACTGATTGATTGATTGATTGATTGATTGATTGATTGATTGATTGATTGATTGATTGATTGATTGATTGAGTGAGTGACTGAGTGAGTGATTGATTGATTGAGTGAGTGAGTGAGTGAGTGAGTGAGTGATTGATTGATCGATCGATCGATCGATCGATTGATAGATCGATGGACTGATTTTAAAATAGGTTTATTGTTTGTTTAATTGATTGGAATAATTTGTCGTTCGGCATCCGCATCGGAGATGTGGTGTTCAGTTTCAGAAGATAAAGTTATGCCAAGCACTCGATCTCTTCAGAGAGATCTCAACTTTTCCATACAAATTTAACTATAACCTTCGGTTTTATTCTTTGTTAAAGGTTGATATCGCTGGCATAACTGGTCCTGTCCAGTTTGACGAGAACGGAAGGCGAATAGTCTCGCGACTGGAAATCCTTAATCTCCGCAACGACACCTTCAAAAGGGTAAGTAGTATGAAGGGTATGAATAATCATATTTTGTTCTGCGCATTGTTTATTCAGACTGAGTTTTTTTGAAAACGAAAGACAGTCTCTCAACTGGATATCGACTACAATTAGATGTTCGTAAAGGCTCCTTTAAACAACAACAACAATAAGCTTTATTTGCATGACTATAAAAAAGTATTACAGTGTTGCAAAAGCTAGTTGAATTTAATTATTGATTCCTTTTTAAATTAAGAATTTAAAATAACTTTAAACATAACAATCATTGCTTATTTTCAACCATCAGTAGGATTAATTATTCCGGAGACAAGTTTGTCTCTCAATTCAAAGTAAGATGATATAAATTAATGAAATTAATTGGATGTTAATAAAATAGTTAGTAGAATTCATTAGATGTGATCATAAGGTCACATGTGATCGTAGGAACGGTATTTTAGGATTTAGTAAAGAACTTGAGGTATTTCAATGGTTGTTGAGTTTATGTTAGAAGCCCAACAGTCGGGCTTTTTGGCGGCAAAAAGGATTAAAGTCTGGCTTTAACTAGCTAAATTTTTTTTTTATTGAAAATATTTTAGACCAACTAATGAAAATTATTGAGCCCTTTCATCTTAGCCCATGAGGCCGAAGGCTCAAGGAATATAAGTTAAGTAGTTTAGATAAGAACATCTCTCTTATCGAAGAAAAACTTGGAAAATCTAATAAAAAGTGAGTCTCATGTTCAATTCTGTTACAATTGCAGAGTATATTGTCGTATCTACCTTTCTCAATCCTAAGTTTGTGACTGTTTATTCTCAGTTTCACTAATGTTTTCCTAAAACGGTTCTTACTTCTTAGATCTTGGTAAGCAGGGGGGCTGTAGTTCGTTTCCATTTTGTGATAAAAGTTACGTTTTTGTAAATCTTGAAAGGTAGGGAAATTATAGTAGTCTGTCATGTTCTTGAGACTGGAGTAAAAAACTATTTTGACCATTATGATGAAGGTCAACAGATATTTTTAAAGATTGTTCTACTTTAGAATTTTCATCTTTTTCTTACTTTAAGTAATAAAGTATTCTTTTATTTATATCAATGATCAAAGGGAATCTGCCAAGTTCAGCTCTGCATGCAACATTGGATGACTTTTTATGGACTTCTAAATATCGTTTACAAAAGTGTAAATAAGTAGGTAGTGTAGAAGGATCTAAATCATCCCGTTTTGCTCATCGCATTTACTTCTTTTAATTTTGAGACTGAGTTTTCATTACTCTTGACTTTGTCGATGTGTCGATGATCAAGCTCAATTCGTAAAGGAACATCTTTACCTTGTTACTTTTCTGATTACCTATTGACATCGCAAACTGAATCTTGCCGCATTTTCGCGCGGAGGCCGATACAGTAAACCAATAAAGCTAGTAGAAACATGCAATGTGTCTTGCGTTTTTATAGAAATTTTCAATATATAATTTCTAAAGGCAATGGCATAATAATTAAGCTATAAGTGAAAGAAAACTATAAGGAAGTGGTTCATTCATTTATGTAAACTTATTTGATTGCATTTTAGATAGGTCTTAAGGCAATGGCATAATAGTTAAGCTATAAGTGAAAGATAAATACAAGGAAGTGGTTCATTTATTTATGTAAACTTATTTGATTGCTTTTTAGATAGGTTCTTGGAATAGAACCAAAGGTTCACTGTTCTTTGATAACATGTCAGCTAATGCAGTGGATAATTCATCTTCAAATGGGATTAGACTAGAGGGAAGGACGTTCCGGATTGTCACGATCGAGGTAAAAACGGTTATAGAATATTTAAGACCTCCAATTGTTTCTTTACAACTTTGGTCTTCGTGGTTGCTTAAATGCTTCCAATACAGTAAGCTCTTCTTTTTACATCATCATCGCTA
>CALNXK010000038.1:2830000-2970000 GCA_942486035.1 Porites lobata | reverse complement strand
TAACTGGCCCAAAATGGCTAACAGATGCATTTTGTGACCTTGAAAAGCTCAAGAAAAGTTTCTGGTTTTGTGATGTATTCAGATTTTTATAGTCGGTGCATCTGCAGCCGTTAAAAGGGATGTAAATTTCTAAGCTAGGTATGTGAAAGGCGCTGACCATTTGTCATTAGAGGGTATATAAAAAGGGGTACCTTTTCAGTCAAAAATGATATATACAAGGGTAAGGGGTTGGAAATCCGGTCTAGTGAGCTTAGCAATCCTCCCCAGAGCAACCATAAATCAACAGTACACGCTAAAGCGTTTACCATGTGTCTACCGTGTGTTTTATAACATAAATTTTATAGAAAACTTTTGAATTTGTTAACCGATAGTAAGAAAATGAGGTGAGCGTTGTTTTTGTTGTCATCTGCGCGAGATCTGCAGGGTGTGGCGTGTGCTAACAATTCTTGGAAAAGTTTTTCGCGTCTCTACTACGCCTCTCTCGTGCTCTCCAAACTTCGCGCATCCTTCATATCTCGACATACGCACGCTGACGCATAAACCAATTGTTAATTATTCATTCATTTTTATCTGTAGAACGCAGACATGGCAGGAGCACCAGTAACTATAACGGAAGAACGTGAAAAGGTGTTGGATTTTAGCGTTCCTTTCATGTACAACACAGAGGATTTGATCATGAAGAAGCCTTCGTCTGGAAACAAAGCAGTAGACTTGTTACAATTTATGACCCCGTTTGAAAATGTGGTTTGGGTTTGTACTCTAGCGACCTTGGTGATCATCTCTGTCGCAATATTTGTATTAAACTACTACAGTCCCGAAGCTGGTGAAGGCACTTCGGACAAAATCAGCTTTTTCGACAGTATGTGGTTTGCATTAGCTTGTATGCTGCAGCAAGGTGGTGATAACACACCAAGAAGTTTGTCAGGTAGGGAAAAAAAACCCATTTTTTGGTAGATTTTAAATATCTACTGCTTCAGTTAATGCGTCAACTTTTCAACTTTTGAATCCCTTTTTAGAGGCAAATATACTTTTAATGGACTCAAAGTGGAATAAACATGAATGTCTTTGTAAGGTCGAAGCGTCAAAGAAAAAAGGCCCCGTGTATATGAAGAAAAGCTGCCCGGCCTGGTAATTAAAGAAGGTCACCCTCCCAGCCGACTCAGCTTTATCCAGTCTTTATATAGGGAAAATGTTAACCCCCGCACTTTTGCCCGAGTCAACAGTGCTTAGCTTGCACATGCTCTGATTGTCTCGCCAAGTCTCGCTTAGTCGAGCCAACTTTTTTTTTGTCATGTAAACGATTTGCTTAGTTTTGTAAGGAAATGTAGGAAATGTTGGCTCGCCCGGGGTAGCTCGGGTTGGCAAGTAACCCTCCTACCTGTGGGACAACTTTTCTCCATGTAAAAAGGGGGCCTAGTCGTCCCTGTCAGTTCTAAGAAAAGCTACCTTACTCAGTTTTCTTAGAATTTCACCGTACAAATTTCATGCCCCATAGACTCCTCTGGTCACTTCAGGCTGACTAATAAGTCTTAGGATACTAGGTAAGATAATTGCCTACGTTCCGACATTTCATTTCTTTTTCGTTTTATTTCTCATTTATTCCATTTTTTCATCTTTCTGCAGGTCGTATTCTTACCGGATGTTACTGGTTTTGCATTCTTGTCTGGGTATCAACATATACCGCCAACCTAGCGGCTTTTCTTACTGTCAAAAATGCTGCCAACCCGATTAAAAGCCTGGAAGACATTGCGAAAACTTCCTACCAAGTTGGTGTAATTGGATCCTCTAGTACAGTTGACTCCTTCGAGAACACCCACTATTTGCCGTTCGTAAAGATTTGGCAGCGAATAAAGGCAGAAAAAACATTCGTCGAGAACACTTCTGATGGAATCCAACAAGTGAGGGAAAAACCAAACTTTGTGTTTGTCAGTGCTGGCACTACTTTTGAGTATATTGCCAACCACCGTCCATGCGACCTTATGACAGGTATGTAAGGTCCTGGTGGATCAAGATGGCTTGCATGACAGGACAAGCCTTGCCCATTGGTTATTAGCCGGGACAAATTTACTTTCTTCGTGACAGTGATAGTGAAATTTAATCGCCAAAGTAGAAATACTCTTGCCTTTTTTTCCGGAACAATTTCTGAAAGTTTTTTATCATTACTTATTCAATAACCAGAAATAGTTCGAACTCAAAAACCGGAAAATAGGCCACAATGTTGCTAAAGTTCCCTTCTTGAGGTGGGGCGTAAAGGACGTGCGAATACCGAAAACCCGTACAGAAATACGTATAAACACCGTACAGAATAACACAAGAAAACCGCAAACAGCATTGAAATCACCCGAAAATTTCTAAATACCGCAAACAGCCTGGTTTTGTAAAACGGCAATATGGCAACGTAAAATAAAATTTCCGCAAAACCGCACCAAAAATCGAGCAAAACCGCATCACCGCAAACCCTTTAGCGCCCCCTTTTCTGCGGAAGCATGTGTATTGATGTGTATTCCAAACTGGAAAGGTTTTGTAACCTTGAAGGGGCTATTTTAAAAGGATATTGCTGTTTATGTCAATTCTCTGCTAAGGTTGTGCCTTTACTCATTGAAATGATCGTATAGAGTTATTTGAAGAAGATATAATAATCAAACAAATTCCATCAGGGAGCAATAACCAGTATAATATTTTTTTGATGATGTTTGCAAGCATAGTATTAAAACTCAGTGAAAATGTTGGGCCAATTTTTTCAAGTTTCAATCCATGTCCATCCTTGCCATCCGTGGCAACAAAAAACAGGAAACAGTTTCAATGGCTAAATATAGCCTTAAAAAACAAAACTGGACCATTATTTTTTAAATTAAATTGAAGCGAAGACAGCAAATAGGGTTGATATAGCCCTTTAAACGGGATGAAATGTTCATTTGGGAAAACTCCGGCATCTGGGTATCAGAAGCCGAAAAAAACCTCGGTTAACCGGGTTAATCCTCTCTCAAGAAGGATACACTGAAGTTTTACATAGGTGAGGTAAGATCATCGTCAACCGATACAGCCAAATAGGCCGGGCAAACAGCCTATCAGGGATTTTTTGCGCTTTATTTGAAGAGTGGTATCTCCATTAGATAGCGCTTTCCAAAACTCAGGCCTGTCGGTCGAACCAAGGCCATACCAGTGATTTTGAAAATGAAATAGGCTTTTTACAAGAGTTTTTGATGAAAAAAATCATCTCTTTCTTGCATACTAGAACTCAGGATTTGACTAATCTGGCTGGATCGTTTTGATTAAAGGTGAAATTTTCATTACGACGGGAGTTGTCTGGCTGGTCGACAATAATGGAAAGCGCCCTTAGTTATACGCTCAAACAGTCGTTATTGCTTGATCTGAATCCTATGGTTGAGAGAATTTCCAAAACAGTATGACAAATAAGCTTCATTTTCCATCCAGTTCCAGGTCTCAGTAGAGCCAAGGGACTTGCGCTCGGTTTTCCAGCTTATGATCCACATACTATGGATTTTACTCTAGCCATTTTGCGTCTTCATGAAAATGACTTCCTGGATAAGCTGAAGCGAAAGTGGTGGGACATGGCCAATGAATGTCCCGAAGAACAGGAAACAAGTGAGTTACAAAAGAAATTGCACAAATTTGTTTATACACGAAACCCTTGAGAGCCTTTAGCCCTCTAATCAATCAAACGTAGCAGTTTGTAATCATTTTATGGTGGCAAATTTTCTGCGAATGCAGCTGTTTCTCCTCCTTTCTTGCCCCGCTGTGGATATTTTGCGCAAGAGACGCCCATAGCGCGGCAAGAAGCGAGAAGGAGAGACGGTTGTATACCAGCAGGCTAGGTGTTAAATTGACTCTATAAAGTCAGTTGACAATACTAAATGTTTTTGCTGAAAGCTAAGAGTTTCTTTTTTCTTGCTGTGACAAAGCCATGTAATGTAAAGAAATTTCAAACTCAGAGCGATTAAATTTAGAGTTTCAGAGTTTTTATTTCGTTAGAAACTCTCGAACTTCATCATCAATTACATCAAATGACAAGACTAGTTTGCAGGAAACCCATCCACGCAACAGAGCACTATATATATTTTTCTCACTTCAAATCACACCACCTTGAAACCCAAAGATCTGTGGTGCAAACCTTACTACTTACAAATCAGGCTCAAGTTTTCCAAATTGTCTGAGTCGGCAAATGTACAAGTTTTGGTTTCCATGATAAAAAGTTCTCGAAGCTACATAATGAATCCTTTGTTCGGTCAAGAGTGATGGATATTAGCGAGCTTAAGCAACGATGACGGCGACGGCGACGGCGACGGCGACAGCAACGAGAAGGAGAAAAAAGCAAGAGATTTAGATTAGCAAAACAACAACTTTGCGCTGCATCACCCTTTTTTGTACATTTCTTTGCCGACGCTGCACGACTACAACGTGAAAGTGCCTAATTTCTCGATTCGTCGAGGACGTGAACAGCAGACGACTCTTTTTTTGTTTTCCTGAACTTTGATACAGTCTTTTAGAATTCAACTCCAGAAAAATTTGCTAACATTTCATGAATTAAATGAGATGGAATAAGCGCGATAAATTTTGAAGCAGCGCGAATTCACTTTTTAAGTGACGTTTTCGTAACCGCCGCCGTCATTGTTGCTTAAGCTCCTTATTGGCCTCGTTCTTTTTTCGCGTTTTTGCTCACCTTGACTTCGTCTCGGTCCAAACAATTGCAAAAAAAAAAGGACCTTGGCTAATGTCCATCCATCTTGACTTCACTCTTGGTCAAAAACCCTTATTTCTTTTCTTTCCATCTTCTTCCTCCCTTCATTTTTTTCTTTTTGGCAGCGTTGTCTCAACAGCGGATGGGTTTTCTGAATATGTTGGGCGTGTACGTCGTCATGGGCTGTGGGATAGTTGCAGCTTTTATAACGTTGATTGTAGAGATCTACTGGAAGAAAATGAAGGAACGGGAGACTAAACTTTCATGTTTTAAAGGTACAAGGTTATCCTTATTAAAGTCCGGCCAACCGGGAAATCTTCTCTAGTGTCTGTACTGTTCTGGGTGGGAAATGTCAAGCTGATGATTCTGACTGCGATGTCCGGTCGAGTGTTCTTGGCTTGTTGATAGGTCTGTCTATGATAAGTAACATGTAGCCAAGGTGCTTTACTATGCTAATACTACGTAAACGTATAGTCCACAAAAAGAAAGAACACAAAGGGCCCGGCCTGGGAAACTTTCATTCGGCGGTTAATGTTTCACGTTATTATTGGTAACGGCACCCTGCCAGCACAGTCTTTCTTTTGCTTACTCTATTGTGGTTTACTCGAGAAAGACTCTGTATGAATCGAGTAAGATCTTTGTTGAGCATGCGCGGCATGTTGCTAGGATAGAGCTTCGAACCAAGACCTAATATCCGTGCGCTTGGCTCAGCGGGCTCGGTTATGAACATCGGTTTATCAATAACGGATGCTCGCACTCAAAAACCCAGTTTGACGAGAGAAAACAAGATTGACCAGTCCAGAAGTTTGGGCTGTGGCTACTTCAAAGGATTAACGCGATTCAGGTAGAGCTTCCTTTTCTCTTCCTTGATCAAAGCAAAAGGAGGCTGTGCTCGTAGGGTGTGGGAACGGATGTCTTCTATCTAGCCTGCGAGCAAGCTCTCCGGGGCGCACGCTCTGACGGCGGGGGCGGGAAAAGGAAGGAGAGCTTACAACTTGTA
Source organism: Porites lobata (assembly GCA_942486035.1). Classification (NCBI taxonomy): domain Eukaryota; kingdom Metazoa; phylum Cnidaria; class Anthozoa; order Scleractinia; family Poritidae; genus Porites; species Porites lobata. The sequence goes on along the minus strand of CALNXK010000038.1, from coordinate 2,964,301 downwards.
GGTCTCTGAAATTTGAATATCTGTGTCGAAAAAGTCGATGCAAAATGCTGATTGGTGGAGATGACATTAATAATGACGTCATTACCATGGGCACGTGTTTTCCAACGTTTGTTTACTTTCCCGCACGTTTCCGCCTCTCGCTGATTGGCGGAAATCTGACAGCTCAGTCGACGGGGAGCCACAGGGGAATTGGAGGTGCAATTCAAATCCCAGAGACATAGTTACAAGCTCTCCTTCCTTTACCCGCCCCGACGCCAAAGCGCCGCGGAGAGCTTGCTCGCGGGCTACCTTCTATCCGTAATTGTTTGCGTTAAAAACAAACATACAAAGTAACAACGCCAACAACGTACGTTATAAGCTATTTTTCAGTCAGTGTAATTAAAAAGTTACAATGCAGCAAATATAAAAGACTATCATATGTATTGCTGGTCAACCTGAGGATCCATCAAAGTTATGTTGTTTTCATTGGCTGATTTCTATAAGAGGATTGACTGCTTCTGGACACAGAAATCCGCGCTCGTAAGGAATGAATCATTTATCAGTTCTCTCCCCGCTACTTCAGACGGATAGAAAGTCTGAAGATCAAGGCCCAGTCGTTCGAGGGACGATTAGCGCTTAACCCGGAGTTAAATTTAACCCTGGTTTCTTTTTCTTGTGTTCAAAAGCATTTTCTGGGATAATTTTCTTTGTTATTTTTAAGGCTTCCAATCATCAACTTGTAGGCAAAAAGAATTAAAACTGAAATACTTTTTAAGCTTTCAAATCTGAATTCAAATCTCGCACAAACCCTGGGTTATCTTAACCCGGCTTTGAACAACTAGGCCCATCTCCGGAATAAACGTCGATCTTCACATGCGACGAACTAAACTAATAAATTAAAAATTTGTATGATAACATGTTTAGCTTCGTTCGCGAGAAAATTCATCGCTGATCTGATTCAGTTGATTGGTTCGAGGAGTTCTAAGTTTGACGTCTGACCTAACAGACGACCCAGTTAACAGTTTCGTTCGTCTCATGAAAAGTTCAACGCTTGTCCTAAGCCTAAGCTTTGTTTTGTTCTTCACAGGTCAGTCAACGCAAGCTCTACCATGCATAATTTCTACAACCAAATGACTGGAATTGAACCACCCTCAACGAGGATTAAAGTGCATTTTGTTTACGCGAATTAGTCAGTTTTCCTTTTTTTTCTGTCGCGAATACTTAGCGACTTTGATTTCCGCTGGGCTTCCATCAACTGATTACTCTAAACGGGTACAGGATTTATGCCATGAAACCGCCATTCAAGGGCGAAAATAAAATAAACAAAAAAGTAATTTTTGCGCTTTAGCCGCAAGTGTCAGTGTTGGGGCAGTTTCGTCAGTTAGTTAGTATCTAGAAGTGCAAGATTTTTAAGTCGAATATTCAAAATAAAGTCAGAATCTGCTGGCCAGCTTTTTTTGGCATAAAATCTGGTTTGCTCATGATGCCGATGTAAACCAGAGATATCATTGACGCTGTTGCTTCCAATTACAACGTAGTCCCTGTATTTCCTTTGCAGGAAAAATAATGCGCGGAGAAATTTTTTAAGACTGCTATATAAAAAAAACTTAATTGGATTGGATTTCAATACATTTGAGATTGGTGTACAATAGTATACTAAAGTAACTCTCATATCAATCTAATATGACATGAACAGACAACTCCTTGTATACAGGCTTTTATTTCTCATTGAAAGCAATAAAAGGTTTACCTTAATAAGCTGTTCATTGTGTTAGTCGTTTAACTCATGTATCCCCGAATTCAACTCTCATTTCTGACATTTCAGATGGAAAAGATATATTACAAAATACCGTCAACTTCCCTTTATGAGCCCTGGGATCACAACACTTCGTAAGAGGGGGGGGGGTTGGAGGGGCCTTATAACAGGGGTAAATAGCATTCAAAACAAGCTGCATAGCAGTACTGATCAAAACACTTTCTGAATTTACTCGCTTTTTTAAGCTGCCAGACATCGTAAAAATCGAATTCATTTCAATACAAGCTAGAAAGGGACTTACATCCGGGGAGGACTTATAACCGGATTTATTTTCTTTGTTTAGGGGTAGATGGGCCTATAACTGGGGTGATCAGTTATAAGAGCGGGGCTTATAAACGGACGGTTTACGATACTCAGTACCATTACAATTGTTTAATTCCTATTGAAAAATGACGTGTTAGTCAAGTATTTCAGGTATAATACGTTATTTGTAACAAAATTTTTAGATTCCATTAAAGCTGGTTTCGATTTAGAAAAATTCAACTATATAGCGAGGTTTAGGACAAACAAAGGAAATTAAATAAATATGTTATATCTTGAAGATCAAGAGTCTATAAAGGGGACAGAGAGGGCATCCCCCATATACACCCTATTCCACAGGTAATTCGTCTCGAGTTATTTTTAGAATCGGGATAAAGTTACCTCGCGCGAGGCGTGGATGTTTCGTGGAGGTTTCGCATGACCAAACGCCGTGCAAAACACGTCGGGCGAGAGGCAATAAAAGCGTAAAAAGATCGAGAGCATTCCTGAATATTGAAGCGAAATGAGTCGGCGCTCACCTGGGAAAAAGGAATCGCTGGACTCTTTGACAACCCGTGAAATCAGTTTAACTCGAAGTTGTCGTAACCTCAGTGCCTTAATAAAATTACAAATTTCGCCGGTCTATTGAAACCGGTCGTTTGTACAATTTAGGGAGTTTAAGATGCAACGACGCGGACGACAACTAGAACGTCAAAAAAACAATAGATTTAATTAGCAAAACAACAACTTCGCACGTGCAACACACTTTTTTGTTCATTTCTTTCCCGTTTTTGCACGACTACGACGTGAAAATGCCTAATTTCGCGTTTTATGGAGGACGTAAATAAGCAACGACGAAATTTTATTTCTCTTTCTGAGCTTGAATATGGTCCCTTGAAATTCAGCTTTAGCAAGGTTCGCCTACAATTGACAAAGTAAGTGGGTAGGAATAATCGCTATAAAGACTGAAAAAAATAAACATCAAACCAGAAATTGCTCTCTTCAAACTGTAAATTATAAATGATCCTGAGAGAACATTCAGTGTGTTAAGGATTTCCCTGCTCTACTGTTAGCTCTATACAAGAGAGGAAGGGCGATTCTTTTTTAATTTCGGTTTCGCTGACACAGCTTTCGCAGAAATCTCGCTGTAGTCGTTTTCGTCGACAAAAGGAATAGCAAAATCGCTCTCCGCGTCTTCCCCCATTTTGTTCTGCGTCATTTCGTGAAGGACGCGTGGCTCTCAGCGTGGGTCATCCACGCGGAACACATTCGCGCTATGTGATTGGCTGTTGTGTAATCCCCCTTGAGATCTGTGGTGTTAAAAATAACTCGAGACGAATTACCTATGGAATAGGGTGTATATGGGGAATGCCCTCTCTGTCCCCTTTATAGTCTCTTGTTTAAGATCCAATTCCTGTCTCGCGATGATACCATAAAATTCCGAAAATAAACCCTGGGGCTTATATTTTCCACTGGCCCTTTTTGAGGGGCTTATTTTTGGAGGGTCTTATCTACGGAGAGAAATTTGCGTTTCAAAATAGATTGAGCTAGCCTTACAGTTGGAAGTAAATTTACTGGTTTAGCTGTGTTTTACTTTGTATTTGAGGGCAATTAATTGTCCAAGTACAAGCCCCCGGGGGGCTTATATTTAGAAGGGCGATTTAACGGACCATTACCATTACCATTACCGGTTTGGGAGGGGCTTATACATGGAGGGGCTTATTTTTGGAATTTTACTGTATTGGAAAAGGGAAGGGTACAGAGAAGCCACAAAACAATTCCTAGTACCAAGGGCATGACATTGATAACTGTACAAGAGCTAACGTCTACCATGCCCAGTGTCTCTCCGTTCTGAGTTAAGCATGACATCCCCGTAAGGTACTAAGTTACGAGTTGTATGCCAAAAATTAGTGAGCTCAAGTAACAAGAAGACGGCAAAACGCCTGTGTGTGACAAACATGACAGGGATATTACTTGCGAGTTTGGTCATGATCCTTACCTAACAACGTGTTCTGGTCTTTTACAAAAAGTTTTGTTAAAAGAGGGTGACGTTTTATGACGCAAATTTGTTTTTAAAAGTAATTAATACCGCGCTTGCACACAAGGTTTGCCGCCTTCTTTCTTCCGCCGTAAGATCACTATTAGTAAGTTCACTTTTGAAGAGGGATGGCAACGCTTGAAAACTTAACCTATAATCACGCGCTCTGCGTTTTCAGATTTTATCTGGTCCAAAGACAAGAGTTTTCAAAATGACTGTTTTCGTGACGAGTACCCACTAGCCACATAACAAACGAGAAGGAACCTGGGCCGAGTTAACTCTTGCCGGGGACGTGCTGTTCAGCTATTGGCCATTTTTTCTTCCTTGTCCCCAGTAACAGTCCCAGAAGTCATTACTAAAGTAACCTCGAACCAGTTTCCTTGCCGTTTCTAAGGTGGGGAATGGATAAACCCAATTCAATTTCATCATCTGGGAGGAAGATTTCTGATAAGGTTAGCATCAGATAACATAGGGTGAAGCCAGTTTGGACACCTTATGAGGTTTACACAACGCATTATTCTCTTAACGTAACGATACTGGTACAGAACCCCAATAACCTTGTAGAATTCCTAAAAAAAAAACAAAGCAAAACAAAACTGCAGAGGGCCAGTTATGGAGACTACATACTAGAGAGTTTAACACTGATCTGCAGTGATTACGATTAAGCACTGAATTGAAAACGGTTAGCTTTCAGTGGGATACGGCATAAGTACATGCATATTTTTAAAATTAGAGGATTTGACAGCTAGTTCTCGATGGTATAGTAGATATCGATGAAGGTTACGAAGCAAATGACTCGGGTCCAAAGCACTCCAGTTCTGTTTATCTATCTTATTTTATATTACACAGTAATGTTGGACTTAAGTCCCTCTTCATGTAATTTTACTGGAAGAAACAATCTGGCTTCAGCCGATGTAACCTAAAGCTAACCTTCTGATTATGGCACCACTCTTCACACACCATTACACCTTTTATTACACCCACTTTGAAATCACTGGCTATCCGTGCAATCTGATTGGCTCTCAGCAGTGTGATTTATTCCTAAATCGCACCATTTTTTGCTCTAAATCGCATCTGTTCCAAATCGCGTCATTCATGTTCTAAATCGCATCATTTCTGTCTTAAATCGCACCATTTCTGTTTCGAATACAAAATGAGATGTAAAAGCCTTTTTGTTTCGGCTTTTTAACAAACCGGCTACTCGATCAATAAAATATTAGTACTGACTAAATTCTGCGATTTCAAAATGGATGTAATAAAGTGGTAAATGAACTTCGTGTCGTGCAATTTTGGTCTGAAATCATACTTGCGATTTCAAATCGAACTCGCGCTGCGCGCTCGTTCGATTTTGAAATCACGCGTATGATTTCAGACCAAATTGCACTCCACTCAGTTCAATTACCATTATTTATCAGTTGCCAAGGTTACATTCTAAACACACCAAATTTGGTATCTTCTATTGGAGCATTGAGTGCCGCGCTTAAACTCAGACCCAGGACTGTACGAGTGTCCGCTGGATCGATAACACCATCATCCCATAACCTGTAAAATGTGATCATATATTTTTGTTAACTTGAGGAACAAAAGTAAAGAAGAACTCACCCCTTTTATTCTAAACCCAAAGTTATCTCATTCTCTAATATTTAAAAATGATATCATTACATATAAGCACTAATGAAATACTTGGTGAACTTTCGCGCGAAAACATGATTATCTTCATAGGCGAAAATAATATGTGTGTTTTTTACTTATGAAAAGGTTACCGTTGGTATGGCCACATAATAAAACGCGTCTTTCACAGCAAAAAGTGAAGTGAAATAGTTTGGTATTTCATTGGTGTTTATATAATAAATAGAACATTACATGGCCGCTAGGAGGTACAAAATTTCCCTTCTCGTGTTGAAAATGGGTTTACTCGTTTGCTGCGCTCACTCATGATAACAATCAAAAAGAAATTCCGTATCTCCGCACAGCCATTGAACATCTTCAATTTATTTCACGTTGATCCTGATGTGCGTAACTGAAATGTGAAAAATGTATCGCAGGACTCTAATTTCGCTTAACCTACTCTTGTAGTTGGCAGCCTACCTTGCGGATGAAAAATATGGATGGCCTTCTTTTTCAAATCTCTTTATTATAGGTTCTTTGATTTGATTTTCTTCTTCCACAGTAAGCTATAAAATGAAACAAGACATGCACACTGTAATAGCTAGATGAGAGGTAAGAAACCTTGCAGACGAATCTAGAGGGGAATACTTTCTTCTGTTTGATGAATACTTCCTCATATAGAAACGTTGTTTCCCTCTTGAAATCCTGAAGCGCGATTTTTAAAGTTACTAAAGACCTTTATAAAGCCCAGTGGGCTCGTCTTTTCATATGAACATAATAAATGAAATACAACGAAAGTGAGGCACATCAGTTGATCAAGTAATTATATAGAGGACCTCGAGAATAGTCTATTTTGGTGCAGTGTACAATGCTGAACAAGATTATTCTGTGGGTGAAATTCTAAAGCTACTGAGCAGTACTTTCTTGTGGTACTGTTTGTTGTGCTGTACAAGGTGGTCCTCACTGCTGAGGATGAAATACTGGATAAAGCCACTAAAGATAAATATCTTCTAGTGATTTTTCTTTTTTTTCTCATGAAAAGAGGAATTGGCTAATTTAATGTACGCTCAATATACAGACCTCTTTTCCTTCCCTTGCTCTCTGATCTCTGGTGATAGTTGCCAGCACTGTACCGGCTTGCTCTCCACCCATCACTGAAATGCGAGCGTTAGGCCACATATATAGAAACCGAGGTCTAAAAGGCAACAAAAAAAAGTCCCTTTCACTGAAGAAATTTCTACTCAAATGCCAACCAATCCGCAATGAATTGTGACTAGGTAAAGGTCGCACGCGTTTTCCCAGATTCCCGCTCTTGATGCCCGCGACAGGAACTTGGTTCTCAATTTTATTGGTTTGTTTTCTTGTAATTACTTTCAATTGGTTATAGGCTAGGCTTTTCGATTAGAAAGTCGCGTTTTGACTCCAGTGGGGCTTCAACCAATGAGATAACATGATAATATACGTCTTGTAGGTTACAAAGATCGAGGAATCAAACAAAACAGATAAACTAAATCAACCACAAATGCGCTGACTTCCATGAGAACAACGAGGCCAATATCGCTCAAAACCAACTCTATACCATTACAATTTTGAATTTCCTTTACTCATACATTCAACCTCGCATCCAGGGCTTTTCCAATGGCAAATAGGAGGCCGCTGTCACAGTGATATGGGCATCCCCATTCCCAAAACCCTAGTGATATGGGCATCCCCTGTAACCCTAACCCTAACGCTAACCCAAATCGCTAAGGTAATATGAGAAGGGGATGCCCATATCACTGTAGCAGCGCCCCCTTCCATTTTCTAAGGGAAAAGCCTGGGGACGAGGTTGTACATACATTGCATTTTATACACTACAAAGCACCATTTTCTTTGTGTCTCATTTGTATTCTTACCCGTATGCTCGGCCGTTCATCCCATAATTTCCCGCGCCGAAACTTCCACCAATAATAACAGTAATCTTGGGAACTTGTGCGCATGACACAGCCGTCACCATTTTGGCGCCATTTTTAGCGATGCCACCAGCCTCGTAATCTTTACCAACCATAAAACCTGAAAAAATAAATCACAGGTGCCCAAGCACGAAATATGACCATCGACACTGTTAAGTGAAGTGTCTGTAACAATTTCTTGGCCTCATCAGTATTATTGCAAAGGTTTTTTCCTTCGTACTCGACATTTTGTTATGAAAAATTTACATTGCACGTAACGCTACTGGCCAACAGAGCCAGCAAAGACGTCCGTCCGCGAAAACCTAGATACTGCTTGAATTCAAGCACGATCAAGGAGGTCGTCATATTTACCTGTGATATTCTGCAAAAATAGAAGCGGTATTTTACGTTGACAGCAAAGCTGTATAAAATGTGTTCCCTTCAGGGCTGATTCAGAAAATAAAACCCCGTTGTTGCCAATGATTCCCACGGGATAGCCATGAATGCGAGCAAAACCTTTGGAAGAAAAGAAAAGAAAGGGAAAAAACTGACAGTACTGTAAATGCCTTTACGGCAAACGGCAAAAGACAAAAGACAAAAGGAAGAGAATGGCCTCGTGATCAATTTTTCCCACCATTTCACGTTTGCCTTTTCCCGTGACGTGAATAAAAACTGACTGTTTTCTACCGTTGTCAAATACGTTAGGGATCATATGCTTCAGTATGACGGTTTCTATTATGCTAGACATAAAACAATTGCTGGAGGTGAGGTAAAGTCGCACACGAGCCAAAAGCCCACACGGCAGAAGCTTATTTCCGGTTTCCGTACTATGAAGCAAGCCTATGAATAAAGCTACTCCCCCCTGGACGGGATGCTAGTCCATCGCAGGGTTACCCCCCAGCAGTATATCGCCTTTACCCATTTATACACCTGGGTGAAGAGAGACAAATTGGAGTAAAGTTCCTTGTCTAAGGAAACAACGCGACGGGCGAGGCTTGAACCCCGGACCTCCAGATCTGCAGTTCGAGGCGTTAACCACTCGGCCACACACGCCTCCACTAAGGAGGTGAGCCAGAAGTCATTTCAGCTTACAGAAAGCCGACTGTCTGTGAACGCTGTAGCGATGAATGTTTCACGCCTTCGACGGATGCCATGGAGGACTGAATTTACACACAAGACAACAAACAACTAAAGGGAAGAAATAGTTTGCCATTTGCCGTAAATGTGGTGATTAACCTCTCTACCATGTCTGAAACTGTTCTTGACTAGAAGTCGCCCCATGTAAAAGAATCCAAGACACTATTGCATGGATTCTGGATTCCAAAGTCTTTGCCAGTGGAACTTGGATTCCGGATTCCAAAGCCCAGGATTCCTGATTTTACAAGAGAAATTTCTCGGATCCCGGATCCCACAAGCAAAAAATTCCCGGATTCCGGAATCCAAATTCCCTTACATGGGGCGATAGACGACAAAAAGCGGATATCCCTTCACCCATCCCCTAAACCAACATTGACCTAAAAAGTTTCACAGAACCGTAAAATTATCCGAAAAAACACCCTTTAGGGCTACCATGGGACATTGACCTAACCTGTGACAAGAGTATCTCCGTACATCGCCTTGAACTCATCAAATTTACTCCCATCTACGATTCTGGCAATAACCTGAAAGAGGATCACGTTATTAATGGAAGACTAGAGTCAGGCTGTGTCGGTCGCTCCACCACGTATGGAAGGAAGAAGAAGCCTCGCTCGCTGCCGGGGGGGGGGGGGGTGGCATTCAAAAACGTTTTATACGGGGAGGCTCCGCCCCTAGGAGGTCCGACCCCTTACCCTTTAACATGTCATTATTGACAGAAAAGGTAGCCCTTTCGTATAACTTCTCTTGACAAATGGTACCCCTTTCAGTGGTAAGTGACAGTCTTTCACATACCTAGTTTAGAACTTTGCATCCCTCTCAACTGCTGTCAATGCACTATCACAAAACCAGGACGTTTTCTCAGTCATAAAATATATCTGTTAGCCCTTTTGAGCCATTTTACCGACCGAAATGACAGATTTCCCTAACCTTTTATAATTATACTACCCTTTCATGTATCTGATCTGAAGACTGAAAAAGGTACGGAGGCGGAGCGTCCCCGTATAGGCCATTGCAGGCCATTATAGTACCCCGACAATAGGCCATCATTAGGAGTACCCTGGGCACTCACAGCCTCCACGGCACTATTAGAGTGATCAGTGAACGTGAAACCTTTTATCAAGATTAAATCCATATTAGTGAAGTTCCGAGTCCACGCCATGTATATAAGGTGTAAGCCCTTGCTATTCTATAAAACGAGTTCTGAAAAGGTGTACCACCTTTGTAGCAAATGCCTTTTTGCGCAAATGGGTGAGCGACTTCTGGTGCAGGAGCATTCAACAGAACTGAAGAAGTTAGTGTAGGCGCACCCAACTGCGAAAAGGAGAATTGGGGAACGTTTCCAAACTCGCCAAGACCAGTAAAATCACTCTCAAGATGAAAGCTCTGACAGTCTCTGGAGAAATTAAAGAAAGCTCTATTCGGTTTCCTTACCTCTTTAACATCAAATGACTTTTTGAGGTTATCAAAATCAATGCCGTAAGGTCATCTGACAGTCTATGGAGAAATTAAAGAAAGCTCTATTCGGTTACCTGAACAAAACAAGGAAAAAACATCAAATTATCTTTTTTAAGGTTATCTGTCTTCTCATTACTAAAATACAGCTAATTTTGGAAATTAGCAGAACAGGTCATCTAGGTTAATTAGGGTATTTATTCGATTAACCGCCCTGTTACCTGAACAAAACGAGGAAAAAAAAATCACAACTTATTCAAGGCTTTATTAAATTTTCACCATTTTCACAAGTGAAGTATGTTTATCTAAATGCTAATAACAATTGGCGAAGAGCCAACAAAGCTAAGGTTTCTGTTTTGAAGAAAATCCGTCCGCAAGTCTCTTATTAGAATTTATTCAGTTAATTATTTGGGGCTGAGCAGATATTTGAGTTTATTGGGAGGAGGAGGGGTGGGTGCTTATTCGAGGCTGGGCGCTCATTAACTTTTTTCTGCCTTAAGGATTATATCTTATTCAGGTGGGCGCTAATTCAACGGTTGTGTTTGAATTGTTATTTGCTGGCAAAACAGATGTATACTTATCTGTAGGTTACGTGCAATGCATAATTTCCAATAACAATTATATCGATTCAGGTTCCTTGCGACGGTGTGTTTTTGTGAGATCCGGAATAATCAAGGTCTCGGTTAGTGTTATCAGCCTCAGCCTTCGGCTCGGCTGATAACACTTACCTCGACCTAGATTATTCTGGATGTCATAAAAACCGAATCCAATAATTGTTTAATACATCAAGTAATTGTACAAACGCTTCCCGTGTCCCCACTTCCTTGTTCTCATCTGAACTAGTCCATGTCATTCCATAAATTATATTTATTCCGGAACACTTGCGGTCCAATCTGGGTCTATTTGTGGTTGACATTAGGTTAGCCTGAGAAGACGCCGACACCACCACTGATTTCTCCCGCGAAACGACATGCAGAAATTCCGTACTGATGACGTTCGCTACCCAGATCTGGGTAGTGACGCGTCATCAGTGTGGAATTTCTGCAGTCGTTACTCAGACGTCATTTCGCGGGAGAAACCAGTGATGTCGTCGCGAAATGTCGGCTCTTTCTTATGGGGAGGGGGGGTGGGGGGCGGGCTAACATTGGGTATCTTTTCAGCCACTTTCAGGTACAGTATAATGGATATTAGTAAAATCCAACTAGTGGTCTATTATCAATGCTCCGTTCTCATTGGTTGAGCTGCTACTAGGCCATATGTTATAGTCCACTAGTAGCAAAAGGCGCGGGCTTTTTGGCGGCAAAAAAGGGTTAAAGTCTAGCTTTATGTAGCTAAAAAATTTTTTATTCTCGATATTTTTGACCAACTAGTTGGATTTTAGTAAAACAATTATTCCTCTCGCCTTTGGCCTCATGGGCTATTGACTCAGAGCCCATTCAGGCTTGAGGAATAATTGTTAATTAGAATAGTAAACATGATTTACGATATATTAGAAACTCACGGGTAAAGTTTTTTTGTAGTTGAGGTTTTTCACACATTGTCTCGCTTGATGTAGGGCATGAAAATCATCCACAGCACAATAATCCGTCACTCCTGATGTTCTGTGAAATAGCACAAAGTTTTAAAAACTTCCCAATAGTAGCTTGCAAAATTCTATAAACAACTTTGCCAAAGAAAACGTGTTTTCTGATATTTTTCTCTTTAGCAGCTTAAACTACAAGATTTTCTACCCTGACTCGAAAGTTTAAAACTGTACAGCATTATAAACAGCTTCGAGGGAAAGCAGAGAGTAGCTGGGAATTGTTTTACTCCAAGTCAACCCTACCCTGTCTCCAAAGAATCGTTTTCATGCGGGTGACCTGATGACCTAAATAAATTCCCGTGCTTTTTTTTGGTGACGTCATCACCTCTCTTGGTCTTAGGAACGTCTTGTTTAGGCATCAGTTAAGGGAACCAAAGCTCAGTGGCATTCAATTTTATAGTCAACCTTAAGGATTTCATCCACAGACTCAAGAGTTACTCACAGCACCATACAAAAAAATAACGCTGAAGAGGTTTCATTTGAATAGTCACATTCATGACCGGATTTCTTCCGTAGACCGTTAAGGACATTTACCTTTGTCTTTAATCGTTAATTAGTAGGCTAACGTGGCAGTGGGTGCTCATTATTACCTAGGCATTATTGATGACAGATAGCTTTTAACTGTGGCCTTAGACACGGGCAAAGACGGAGCGATAATAGCAATAGACGGAAGACTGTTCCCCACAGGTATACATCGGGCATCAACAAACACGGGTAATAAGTTGTATGTCAGGTCTGCTATGGGCCTTCCTGGTACAGGAAAGGTTAAGATATTATTTACTAGGAAAAGGCACAGCGACTAAATCATACTGGCTGGATTTATAAAAAGGTGAAAGATCAATTAGTGTTCTTTGCTCTTGCAGTGAAATCCAATTAAGTTATCATGACTTGTGGACCTCTGATAGTCGTTACACACAAATCCGTCAAAGGGTTTAAACTTAAACTTAAGGTTTAATTCTGGGGTAAAAAGCCAACAGCGGTAAATGGAAAACAAACAGCTTGTGTTTCACTCACTTGCAGTGTAGATCGGCTCCACCCAATTCCTCAGCAGACACCTCTTCACCAGTGGCAGCTTTAACCTGACGCAGAAATATATTACTTGACTTTAATACGATAGTTTTTGAGACAGTAAACTCTCTCATGGCCCACGCTTGCCTGCGAGCAAGCTCTTCGGGGCGCTCTGGCGGCGGGGCAGGAAAAGAAAGGAGCCCCGCCCCGTCGCCAGAGCGCCCCGAAGAGCTTGCTCGCGGTTTAGGCCCACGCATGAAACTAATTCTTATCGAGCGGTCAACATTCACGGATAACACTAGCCTGGGACCAGTTTCCGTATTTGGAGACAAAGGCAAAAACAGGGTAAAACAACAAGATATAATTTCCCTGTTTCCTTTTTAGGCTCAAAGACTTTTAACGGGAAATAATTTTAATGTTAGATGTCATGTGACCTCGAAGTGCGAATTGTCGAGGAAACATTTCCAGCTATTTGTCAAAAGTAAATACTTACTAAAGGTGGGCCTCCTAAGAAAATAGTCCCTTGTTGCTTGACAATAATGCTCTCATCAGCCATAGCTGGTACATAAGCTCCACCAGCAGTACAAGAACCTAGGACAACTGCGATCTGTAAATAAGTAACAACAGAGGCAGGTCGAAAAACGATATCCGATATTAGAACAATAATCCAGCCATACTTGATACTGATTATTTAGCTTGATTATGGTCGGTGATAGACTACGAGCAGTCTCTTATTTTCTCTCTTAAAGTCACTGAGCTAGCACGCGCGAGCCGCGAGAAACGAGGGCGTAAGATTTTTTGACTAAAAGCGTTTTTTGTTCGTACGCGCTCACTGTCTAAGAACTCGACGGATCTTAGAGAAATGGCGGACTGCAAGCAGTCTACGTCAATGAAGTGATCACGCAAATCAATTGAAAAAAGTCATGAGAAAGTAATTAGCCTGCAACCAAGCTCTCCATTACCATTGACCAGCGAAGAGAGCCGAAAGTGAACGCCCCCTCGATCTGACGTCTCATTTTGCGTGCGCTCGCGCAATATCCTCCAAATGAGAACTTGCTAGCATGCTAGAAAGTAATGAGTGGTAAGCATCAATATTGCGTAAAAAAGAAATAGGACAAAAAGTTTACAATGCGTTCTTTGTTATGACCAAAAAGAAAGTTGTGAGACTTTCTAAAAGTCCTTTAAAATTTCTTTTCCTGGTTGTTTATTCCTTCGCTTGGTCGCTGCGCGGCCTCGTTGAAGCTCGCTTCGCTCGCTCAGAATTTATGAGAGGTCGACTTGTAGCAAGTCTAGCAAGTAGTGAGATATTTGTTCTTTTAAGTATATCATTACCTGAGTGATTCCCCTGGAAGACATGTTAGCTTGGTTATAAAATATTCTTCCAAAATGCAGCTTATCCGGAAACACTTCTGCTTGTCTTGGAAGATTTGCACCGCCTGAGTCAACTGATTCCAAAAAAGAAACGCTTGGGTCACATACAACTATCGTAAATGAATGGAAACTGGTAAAAAGAAAAAGCCGACAACGGAAACGTTCCAGGGGAACCCAACGTCAGTTTTTGGAAAATATCTTTTCGGACGACGATTTGAGATCTAGAATTTTCGGAACATTTGTTACAAAATTTTTTGCTTGCCTGCCTCTCCTCGGATTTTCGAACAGCTAAAAAATGGTATAATTGCCCATTTTTAACTGATTTTTACCCCTAAAAGGTCACCTAGAATTTTCGGGAGCCTTTTTTCTGGCTGAAATTTTCGAACTAGACTTTCAGATAGGAAATCCCAACAGATAAAAACTTTTTAGGGGATAAAAATATGCCTATAACTACCGTTCAATTACTAAAATACGTTCAACAGTGCTATGTTTAATCGTTTTGAACAATATTCTCGTTGGGTGCCCCTGACGTTCCAGCCCCTGGCCCAAAAATCTGAGCTAGTTCAGCCGTAACTGTGACACATTCCTTATGAAAATGTAAAGGATAAATTCAAGAGCATGAAGGCAATCTTTGACTTGACTTTCGGTTTGTTGTTTATGAAAGGCTTCTTTTTTCAAGGACGAAGAAAATATTCCAACGCTCTCGAAAATTTTTGCGGCGCACATGTCGAATGCAGGAACAGTGAAAACCATTGACGTATGAACATACTAAAGATTAGATAAACACCATCAATACACGTAAACGCAACTAGCGAGCAAAGAAAAGCCCCGAAATTTCCTTTATAAAACCTCCAAAATATAAAGGTGGATTCATTTGCAATACACGCGTATGGCTGTCGCATTTACTCGCTGGAATTTTTTAGGCCCAGTAAAAACAATTATAAAATTTCCGGCGAGCAAATGCGACACACTATCCTCGTATGTTGCAAATGAATCCACCTTCATATTTTTGAGGTGGTATAAAGGAAATATTAAAGATTTCTTGGAAAACAGAGAGACTTCATTATTGTCATTCAATGCCTAATATGGAATATACAACTACTTGCTAATTAGGTAGTCACGGGTCAGTTGTTTTGTTGTTCTGTATCATGAAACACTTTCTCCGAATTTCCGGTCTATTCCGGGAAAACGTCGGTAGTTTAAAATGCTGGAAAGGTTAACCAAAATAGTTTTTTTCTCCAAAGTATTAAAGACGCTTTTCTTAGCTACACTTGAGTACCTCGTCTAAGGAATCTGACATGCCGCGATCTTGTTATAACTGTGATAAAGAGATGGAGACAACCAAGCAATGTGCGAACTGTCAACATGCAGCGTACTGTTCAAAAGATTGCCAAAAGAAACACTGGAGCAAACACAAGCCAAACTGTATCAGGTCAGACCATTCAATACATGGACTGTTTAGATTATGTTTCGAAGATCTTCTTCCTGTTTCTGGATCGACAATTGCACGCGATTACGGATTCGATAATGTACGTGAAAACCACGGAGATGTGTTGTGGGGCATTTCGTCGACACCAGCTATGGCGGAAAATATATTACTCGCCCTGTATAAGTGCATTAAGAGCGACGTGTGTTGTCTTGAAATGGGTGAGAGCCATCTGGTATTCAGTTCGATTGGTGCATCGAGAAAGATGATCGTTGAGGCACTGGAAAACAATAAACTGGACGACTTAATTCATCTCTTCATCAAAAACGTGTTCAGTCGACACGGTCCCGGTAGCCCACATTACTGCTTTGGGTGGATATGGAACCGTATGGTGATTGGCCCCACTCGAACTGAGGGTCTCACGCGGCAGCAGATCCAGGAAATGAGACGAAAGATCTATCACAAACACTATGGAAGTACAGAACCAGGGAACTGTTGCTGTTCGGCAATACAAAAAACGTCAACCGTTCCATTTCCGTTCTAGATCTTTCCAGGCAAGCAGGTCTTTTCTACTTGAGGGGTAAAGGGGCGAGGGATGAGGGTTGAGAGTGAGCGGTGAGAGCTGCGACTGAGGAGTGGGGGTGAGGGCTGCAAGTAAGGAGTAAAGGGGGAGGCGTAAGGGCTGTGAGTAAGGCGGGGTAAGGGGTGGGTGAAGTGGAGAACACTTGAAGCGCGAAATTTAATGCCTTTTTTCATATTTGCCTATTGAAATCGCGAAAATAAAACCTCGCGAAATACTGCCAGGCCAAAATCGCGAAAATAAAGTATATGAAATCCATACATTCAATATTTTCTGAAAATAGCAAGAGAGTTTATGCGCGAGAACGACAAACGAGACCAATAATTAGCCAGGGGGCTAATAAAACAATAGAGTCTTTGTTCGCGGGCATATCAGTGTTTAGGGTCCAATTCAGACTCACGCAAACTTCAGCTCGAGCCGCTAGTCGAGGGTTAAAATGACCTCTGAGATGAAGGGCCCAAAACATATTGATGCCCAAGAACATAAACTGTATTACTATTATTGAGCTCATCGTTGACTCATCACTTTGAAGGGTCATTGAGATAATATCAAAAGACTTTAAAAAAATGACAAAAATCAAATCAAATCAGGCGAGCATTCTTACGTGTTGAATAGCTTTTACTTTGAAGCGAAACTGGCTAGAAATTTTAATGATATTGTGCCATTTGTGTTTTCAAAAAATCTTAATAGACAAGAAAACGTATTTGTATTAAAGTGTTTATTTAAAGTTAAATGTACAATGACTATGTCAAACTATCAGTTTCGCCTAATTGGTTGAACTGAGTGCGTTCGGCTTTACGAGCAACTTACATTTACTTCGCCGCCGACCATGGCATGGAGCTACTAAAGCTCCAGGCCAGCGTTGTTACACCAGAAACTTTTTTAACTTTTGCAGCAACAGAACTATCACAAGTACTATGGAAGCTTAAATCCGGCGAACTGTTGTTGTTTGACTTTGAAACAAGCACCAACCGTTGAACACCCCATGCGATTTTAATTCTAAGCTAGCTTATTGTTTCAAGAGGGTGAGGGCTGAAAGTTCATTCTAGTTAGGGGTGTGAGCGATGGGTGAGGGTAGTGTTTACAAAAGGAGTGAGAGTTGAGGGGTGAGAGCTACATGTAGCCTGCGTAGCTGGCGGGATTAGCGTGGGGGTGCTGTAATTGTTTTGGCGACGGAGCCGCAAGAAGAGTGGGTAGAAAGTCAATGTGCTTTCCCTTGCAGCTCCTCTGATCGCTTCGCTTTGCGTGGTCGCTGAGAAAGTACCCCGGGCACCAGAATCCCGCCAGCTATGCAGGCTAGGTGAGAGCTTGGTGGGGGTCCGAGTAGTTGCGGATGTAATACAGTGCAATGCCATATAATGTAGAGGCCCTGTTAAGGTAGAATTCCGAAAAGTGACATGGCCTTGAAACAGCAACAAAAGTGACAAAGAGAAGCACAAATAAAATAGTAAAATACTCATAGCAACATGGCTTCCTCTGTGACAGTAAAATACACAAAATGATGCGCACAGAGAAAACTGTCTAAGCACATATAAGGCTGGTAGTCGTTGCGTTAACTTTGCTTGCAATTTACTTTCTTAAATGGTCGGTGACACCCCATTTTTTTTCGGTAGACCATTTTCTCTTCCACTTTCCGATAGATTGTGAAAAAATGAACAAAAAATCAATGTGGGAAGGTAAAAAATTTCCAATTTTACTGTGTACACGGCATTTTGGCATTTGTGTGGCTGTTAGGAGAGTAGAAATGTGTCCGCTAAATGATAAAATCAACTCTGAGGAAGTTTTTTAGTTCACCGAATTTTGTTTATGGATCTACAATAACAATAATTGGCGGATAAAATTTCAATTCAGGGATTTATTTATAAACTTTTTGCACAAACAGGCACTTTATCCAAATGTAGTAACGAAGCCCGATTTCTCAGATTTGGGGTGATCTTTCGAACATCATATCTCCGAAACGAATTTGGTGACCCCCCAATTTTTTTAGATTTTTGACATGAGTAACCCATAATCTCAAACTGGTGAAAGTTTCAGAAAAAAAATCAATGTTAGAAGATTTTCGCACGAACGTCCTTAACAAGGGTGACAACACTTGATCAGGTTCTTACCTAAATAAATACAAGGTAATCTATTTTCTCTTGCAATCTCCTGGGCTCTCACATGCTTCTTAACTGTAATTGGGTAATATGTGCCACCCTTAACGGTGGCATCATTAGCTACAATCATACATTCCACTCTAAGAAAAAAAAATGGGGAATTAGGTTAACGTTCATCAGTCCTGTCTAAATGAAATGTATGCATGTAGAACATCAAACAATTCACAAATTGAGTCAAGGAACTGATAAAAAGGCATGTTTTGGTCTGAAAAACAGTGTAATTTTTTTGGATACCCATTAATTTTGTAAACACTTGCCTCAATTTGCATTTTTGAGAATACCTGTTATCCAGTTTTTAATTAAAAACTCAGGTTCTGCCCCAACCACATTCCTGGCAGATGTTATGAACATTTCTTGACAAAATTCAACTTTAACCAACAGGTCAAACACGTAAATTTAACACTTACACTTTCACCCTATAACATGCATATATTCTTTATTTACTTGTTGCTGTTCAATATTTTTAATGTTATTTATTGTATTATGGGTGTATGTTTTGTTGCTATATATTATTTCTTACTAATAATCTCTTTTAACTAATGAATGACGTTGTGAGCCATATCGTTTCAAAACATATCTTGTATTAAAACCGTTGTTTTATTTATGAAGCCAATGTCTTTTAATCACTTGAACCAGTCTTAAGCTTACATACCCTGAGACTCGTCCAATTCCAGTTATTATACCTCCAGCAGGAACTTCTTCATTGCCATATAACTTATGACCAGCCAGTTGAGATAGTTCAAGAAATGGAGACCTAAATAATTATTTCAAACTGATGCATTAAATTAAGATACAGTTGAACCTTAGCGACCACCCAAAATGCTAAGATTTAGTGGCCGCTTATGAATATCAAACCACATTGGGTCTCTTCTGAGAATAGGTCTCGAGACATCTCCTTTTCAGAAGAGAAGTTAATGCATGTTATTTCTTAGTTATGATATGTGCAGTTCTATGTCATCAGTCACAAAAGGATTAAGTTCTTTGCATGATTTATATAGTGTACTATGTACCGTATGTACAGTGAAAATAGTAATCAGACCATGAACCAAGTGGTCACCATCTTACAAGAGATTAAAAACAATCAATGGAAAATTGTGAAAGATTTAAGCCCAAGAGTTGTTGCAGTTGATTACAAGAGGTGGTTGATTATGAAAGATTCCAACTGTAGGCTTTGACGGGCAAAAATTTGGTGTTTGGATAGGTGGTTGCTTATGGGATGTGGTTGCACATGGTTCAACTGTAGAGCTTTGCTTAAGAGCAGAAGTCAACAATATCTTAAAGGTCTCTTGGATACAAGAAACGTAAATGAGCTGAAGAACATATGCTTGAATCTTACCCTGGGTCTAACAAACAGGATATTCTATCTCTAGGAAGCATTTTTCCTTTTGAAGTGTGTCGCTTTCTAGCTTTTTCATCTCCACCTAAAAATGAATCAGAACCCATTTAGTAATTCAAAGGGCTAGGAAAATTGTTGTTTCTCGAAATATCTAAAAGTCGTAATTGATCATCAGTAGGCAATTTCACAGTAATAAAATTGGTTTCAGCTCCATTAAATCCTATGTAGAACATTTTAGAAGGAGCCACCCACAATGTGAGCACAGTTACTGACAACGTACATGAGTACGAAAGGGTGATAAAAGGAGACAGGAGGGTATATACTTAAAGAAAGAAGAAGAAGAGAGTATATTGTTGTATCATTTTTCTAACCCGATTTTTGAAGAATGTGTTGGGAGAAAAAAAATTTTGTTGTTTGCATGCATCTTTTTAACAGGTGTAAAAAGGTATACTGAGTTTAAGGGAGAAATTATGGGAGAGATCTCAGTCTAACACTGAAAAGACAAAAATGCTACATTGTCAAAACAACAACTAAAACTTCAATTTGTTTATGTGTCTAAATTTATTTTCAATATTTATTATTATGAATCTAGAAACCAAAAACCATCATACATATCTATTCGCTTTTTCCTTTTACATAATATTCATTATCATAACTTGAAACAATGGGGAAAAAAATCAGCAATTTCTTAGCAAAAACAAAATGAAAACTCAAGATACGCACCAAGTTTAATTTTGCTGACAGTTTTCTCCAAGTCTTGAACAACTGCAGCCATCCTTGCTTTGTTGTCCTGTTAGGCCAACATGATTGAAACAGGGATAATTTGTGACCCTTCATGCGAAAAGGGGGCTTATGGATTTCACTAAAAACCGTGAATTTTTTTCACGGTCACGGTGCGTGAATTAGAGTTTTCACGGCGTGAATTTCAAATTCCACGCCCGTTCACTCCTTGCGAGAATTTTTCACTCTTGGCGTGAAACTGATCATGTTGCGAAAGATCAGTGAAGACTTCCACGCCGTGAAATTAAGAGTGAACACATTTTCACGCCGTGAAATTAAACATGTCGAGGGTGAATGAAATCTAACCTGTTTTTTTTTTGTTTTGTGTTTTTTCTCGCCCCTTTTCGAACTGGAAAAAAACGAGAATACCTGGTCACGTCAAGCTAAATTTGTGGAAGTTGATCCCACGCAAAAAATAATATTTCTCTCAGCATATTCAAGCCGTTTTAAATAGCTCATGACAAAAATAAAAAAAAAAGCGTATTCAGACTATTCCGCGTTCAGGCCTGTAAAGCCACAAATCACAATCAAACTAGTCACAATTTCTTGTCGATATTTTTATGTGTTCATGGCAAGTATTTTATTAGATATGCACGATCGGAACTGCGTGTGTTTCATGTCAATTTGCATTGTTTACATTATCTGTCATGGCTCTTTTTTTTCTTCTCCTCAACGTGCAAATTTTCCCAATGTCGATGTCAGAGACGATCAGTTATTTACCAAACATGGCAAGGTTTTCACTCAAGAAACCTAACGAAATTCTTTGCGTAAAGACTAACTATTACTGCCATTCCTAAAACCGGGATAATTGCCGTCTGTGTCGACGCGCATTGCAGTGACGCTGAGTGAAGTGACTGATCTTATCTGCAGTTTTGTAGCCCCATCATCATCCATCACACGTGCAAACTCTACTTGATTTATCATGCTCCATTTCAAGTTCCTTGTCTCATTGCTAAATGTTATACTCAAAATTTCGCCGTTACAACGATCTGAACAGAAGGGTAAAAATGAAATAAATCCAAAAGATATCACGCAATATCAAAACATGCGTTACATATTTCTTCATCTTGTCGCCACCGAGTCTAGCATTTGCATAACTTCGTGGAAGAGATAAAAGCTTCCAAATTCTTTTAAATTTTAAACGATACTTTGGTTGTAAATTTAGGGAATACAAAGACGGAATCATGCAGTTGTTGATTATCTTCGGCGATCTTCGGTGTCTTTCTTTAGCGATTTCATCTGTTTTGCAGAAAATCAAAAATCAAAAAGTACTGACCAAGGCATGTTACATTCATCTGGGCAAATAAAGGCTTGCATGACATCTAAACAATACACTTTTGAAAACAATGTTTACATTAATTTTCATGTTGGAAGATTTTCACGGCATGAAATTAAATTTCACGTGACTGAAATTTTTCACGGCATAAAATATTTTCACGGCCATTATAAACTTTTTCACTGCGTGAAATTTTCACGGTAGCCGTGAATTTTTCACGGCGTGTTCACGGCGTGAAAGAGAAATTTCACTCACATTCCAAAAATTTTTCTTACTTTCACGGCCTGGATCGTGAAAATAGGCATAGCGTGAAATTTAGATAAGCCCCCAAGTCGCGTGAAGGGTCACATTTGAGCTCTATGTATGTCTGCTCACAAAATGCTATTAAAGCTAAGATAAACTTAAAAGAGCTCAGAACAGTCAGAACTTTATATAAATAGCTGAGTTCTATACATTATGATTAAGCAGTCAACAGGCTGTCCCACTGGAAATAGAAGCACTTATAAAAGAAAGAAAGAAAGAAAAAAGGTGGTGAGAATGATCTTTTTGCCAATTGGTTTGATAAAATATGAGTTCTCATCTCTGCATTTACTCTCAAATTTGTTTTCCTGTTGAACAATGTAGAACTATCAGAAGATATTTATGTTCCCTGACAAACAAAGATTGTAGCAAGAGGAGTATCTTTTTTACATATATGGAAATTGTGAATGGACCTAGTTCTTGATTTCCCTAAAGTGATATGACCACACCACATCACAGCTGAGAGGTGCATGGGTGTATTTGGGGGTGTGTCAATGGGAGTGACTAAACAAAAAGAATCAGCACATGCACAATAGAATGTTAAATTTTGTTAACTTATCTGATATGCGTGATTAAACAATTTAACGAAACTGGCAATAATAAATATGGAATAATCGAATATTGTGTACAGTGAAACTACCCAATCAAATAAACTACAGTAATACTTTTATGATGTATAAAAGATTCTCAGATACTAATTTGATCGGAGCTTCAATTTTCTGTCCGCAAATTTAAAATTCTACCAAACTCTAGTTTTGTTAACGCTTTGGATAAAAAATTTCTCAGAAGCTACGTAGAAGAGTCATAAAACATAAATTTTACATGAACAAGTGTATAAATTCGAACCTGAAACTCAGAAGAATTTTGAGCCGGTGTTCCAATGACAGCCGCACGTGAAAGATCATGATATCGAGGCCTTTGGGCCGTCAGAATCCAATAAATGTGTCTGTTATTTCGTTGCAAAGCTCTGAAACTCCTCATGTTGACGAAAAAAAAACAAAATAAGTATTGAGTGAAGACTAACGCTTGTCCGCCATTTTGCCACGTGCCAGAGATAGTACTGGTCAGCGGGCTATGAATTTGAATACGGCTTACATGGCGCTTACATGGCCTAGTCCATGGTGTATGATTACCAGAAAACAAATCAAAACAAAATGGCGGACAGTTATGTGCAAGACGAACTCACCAGACTTCGATTGAAACTAGTTGAACAAGCAAGTCGAAATTTCATCACATGATTTTTGGGGATATAGAGTGAAACCTTTAATAATTCTTTTCACTGTTCATAGAAAATCAGAGGTCAATCAAGCTATGGAATGGGCGCTAGTTACTACAGCTCCCCTTCAAGTTCAAACGCTGGTATAAAGCTTGTACCTGTTTTGAGTATTTTTGATTAATTAATTTGGCTCATATTTTGCCGATTTTGCTTTAGTCCAATCACAATTTTCTTATAATTTATAACGTAGGAATTCAACAGCTGCTACAAGCAGAAACTCTGAAGAGTGAACAACTTCTCCAAAGAGTTAAAGTAAGAACATAAGAAAAGCTCACGTTGCGAGCTATTTAAATTTTGAGGGGCCATTGTCTTTAACTTCTGAACCCTTCCTCCTCTATCGAGGTACAGTTGTTAATGTTATCCATTAGGAAAAACAATGATCAACATGCCAACACATTTTCCCGCCTTCTCTAATTCATAGAGAGGATAATGTGTTCAAGCTAGAGATCGACGGCACTCACATGCAGCTATCCATTCCGATGACTCTTAACCCCCTCCCTCCCACTAGGATTTCCTCGCACCTCAATAAGGTAGGGCATGCAAACATTAAATGGAAAGGCTCAAAATGTTTTCTTGCCCACAAACACACCTGAAGAAGAGTTTTTTTCAGTGAGTATTCCCTACATTACTCACCATGAATCTTTCATTTTGAAGGCAGAAGAAGATTGGGGAGAGTAGAAAGTGGGAACAACAGGGTGTGCACAATGCTAAAGGATAAAGTGGGTTTCTCACCTGTCTCCTTACCATGTCCCCATCCTGGGTACCTCCTGTGACTCATGCAACAGAACCACCCCCCCCCCCCCACACCAAAAAAAATATTGTTTGTCCTGCCGTTATTAGTCAAAGTTTAAAGAGATATAAAAGTGAGAGAAAAAAAGCAGTTTCCCTTTAATCATCCTAGCTATTTGAGATATTCAGTGGTACTTTCACCATTGTGGGGAGAGGGGGGGGAGCACTCTTTTTTTGAGACAATATGGTAATGTAAAGTAAGTAACTTGTCAACAGTTGCTACATGTCAGGTAACCTTATAAGCTTTCTCTTTTAGGAGGAAAGACGCCATCACCAAACACGTTCTTACAATCAAGATGATGATCATTCAAAAGGTAAAAGCAAATTAATTGTTGCGGCGAACAACTTCTGGCAACTCCACAGAAAGTTTATGAGTAATTTTATATACTTGTCTAATATAAATCCATAAGTCAACAGAATTTATAGATATCCAGAGCTGTCATTAAGGGGCAGGGGCCAGCGATTTTCCCCCACTACCATGAACGTGGTCCCCAGTTACTTTCAGAGAATAATAGAAGAAAAAATAGAACCAAAAGAAATCCTTAGCTGTTTGATTCCCAGCCTACTTGTTGTGTTTGCCTGGCAACTTGAAATCTTTAAGACAGCCCTGGACATGCTTAAAAGAGTGTCTAATATTGTTGAACTATGGGTCATAAAATTTGTCTCCTTAAACATTTTCTTTCATGTTGTTGTCAAGTCCTATGAGTCATAAATGTGATGAACAAAATCATTGTTTCATTGTTGAGTTGGTAAACAGAGTGTTAAGAGACAACAAGTTGTTAAGTTACATCAGTATTGTCAAAATTAATCACCACTGTTACATGCAAATTTTCCTGAATCTAAAACAATAATTTTGATGTTGAAAATATCCATGCATTTGACTTCGTACATGGTTAATTTTATCCAGAGATGATGTCAATGGTTATGTCACAGAATATGCAGCTTCAGCAGATGATGTTACAGCAGATGATCTCATCATCAGCTACAAACAGATCACATGCCGCAGAGAACAGAATTGATCACCACAGGTAGTTTTGCTGACTTGCAGCTTGTATGATTTTCCCTTCGTCTTCTTTGTGCTCATAATAACTATTAAATACATTGTACAGATAGACTCGTCAATGAAGCTGCTCATCCATAGAATAAAGGATTGGTAATCTAATGGTTATTTATTTATTCCTTTGTTGCAATTTCTTCCAGTTTTCCCACAACCAAACCAGTTGAGATTGAGCAAATTGGTCATCGGGAAATGACACCATTTTCTAACCTTCAAAGAGATACTAAAAGAGGTACCAGCAATATTATTTTCTTCATTTGGTATCTTATGCATGATTTCAATCTTTAGTTCCCAATCTTCCATGGTCAAAATATCCAAGAATTAACTTTTTATTACTTTTATCAGAGCCTGCTCCCCCCGTACCTGCAGTGAAGCAGTCAGTGGCTGTTCAACGAAAACCATCACCCAAACCATTGGTAAAATAATATTGTTCCAAATCTTGTATGTGACTGTTGTGCAGTGACTAGAAACTAGTAGCAGTAAGTAATGGTAACCACTTTAACTCAACATGGTACAACATTATATAATCCTTAAAGCATATTCCTTCCCCCACCCTCTGTGTCCTAGAGAATTGAAAGAAGAAGAACCCTTGACACAAGTTGAGGCTTTCAGCACAAAATTAGACTTGTATCTACCAAGATTAAACATTTAAATCAACATACTAGGCCGAGTTCAAGAGACCACGCATAAAGCCAGGTGTATACCAGGCAGAAAGCCTCCAGCCAGCATATTCTCTTTGTTCACAAAATAATTTTTTTAAATTAGTGCTAGAACTAGAGTGTACCGCATTAAAAGGTAGAGGCAGTATAGAGGCATTTTAAAAATCCGCTAACCAGCTATTTTCCTGTAGGTCCCTAGAGGTACTGCTTCTCCTGTTCGACCAACAGAGAGATTGTCTGAACCACAGAAAAGGTCTCATACTTCTGTAAAGCCTCAGGGATTTATTGGTCAAGTCGCCAGGGGCAATCCTGAGCATCCCTACCCTTTTCCTGGGACCAAAAGAGTCAGAAAGCTGCGGCACTTTGGTTACGTAGCCTGGGCCTGCTTCATACTTCTATCACTGCTAAAAAAAGTAGAGCAAAGAAGACTTGATGCTATGGACCATCTGAATTCTCTTATTAATGATGCCATTGATAAGCTCCACAGAAAACACTATCTTGATCTTGATAGCCCTATTTATGCCACAATTCAAGATGCAGTTAGCGAAGATTCTTTAGATTTGAAAGTTAAAAATCCCGGAGTCTTTCAGAGGCTGTCAAGAGATGCTCAAGCTGCTTTGAGTGAACTTTCTTCAATGATTGAGACAATTGTTTATAATGTGACACAAATCAAGCCACCTACTGGACTGCTTAGTGCAACAAGGGAGGGTGTCCTGTGGGAACTGACACAAGTGGGTGTCCTGTTACCACAAGACTACTTGTGGCAAGTTGAAAAGGTTTGAAAGTGAATTGACGTGATATGTGCCATTACAGAATTTGTCAGACAATGAACTATCTCTTTTCCAACCAAAGGTCCTGACACTCTACCTCTTGGGAGGGAATTTATTAATGATAATGTCCAGTTCTGTGTTGCCCCTAAAGGTTCTTCTTATACTCTGCATAGTGTTGTACATATATACTTAGAGATGAGACCATGTGTCAAGTGGTTGCTTACAAGAGGTTAAAAACAATGGAAAATTATTAAAAGTGAAACCCCAAAAGGCGGTCATTGTCACTTACGAGAGGTGGACGTTTATTTACAAGAGGTTCCAACTTCAGGGCTTTGACTGAATGGGTAGATGGTTGCCTATAGGGGCTCGTGGCTTACTAGAGTTGCTCACTTATATATGGAAGTACTTAGCCGGCAAAGAGCAGCCTGGGGAGCTTACTTGTAGTCTAGGAGGTTTTTTACAGTTACTATATCTCAGCCATGTGTCTTATAAGCTACAAAAGTCGCTTGTATTTTGCTTTAGTAAAATCTGTTTTAAAATTGCAGAGTTATTAAAAATTGCACATGAAAAAAGAAATCACTTCTGAAAGACAAAATATAAAACATATGAGAAAGACTTTTTTTGTCCTTTGTTCATAGGATAACATGACCTTCTCTGAACGAGGAGAACTGGTCCAAGTAACCAATCAAGTTAGCACCATTCTCCTGCTCGGGTTGTTCATCTCAAGAAGTCTGGTATCCACACTGTTGTTGGAGCCTACTGAGTGTGGCCTGATAGACAGTGAACCCAGCAATCTGGCTGCTTCTAACCTCAAGGTCAGCTGTGTAATAAATTTTGAAAACAATATTATTATTCTGAAGTCAGCACCCCATTGAATCCTTTAGGGGACTTATAACTTTCTTTCCTCCCACACTGGTGACTTGACATCATTTTCATCTTCGTTTGCTTATAATCATTTAACATGTTTCAAAGAATTGCGACTTCTTTAAGGCTTTTTGGGCTACAGTGGACTCTCTCTTAACGGCCACCTTTATAAGATGTGCACCTCTGTAAGGCGGACACCAAGCATTGGTCCCTGCAGCAGTTCTTTACTTCTTTTATTTGACTCTCTATAAGATGGACCTCTCTAAGACGGACACTTGATGCCGGTCCCTAAGGTGTCCGTTAACTGTAGTCCATAGTTCACTTTGTTTCCTCATTGTTTCCCAACCATCGCTGCGAGGACCTGTTACAGCTGCAGGGCATATCGGACTTACAGTAAATGTTCTATTATGACAGTAAATCTTCTATTATTCTATTATTTCAACCACATTTGAGGGGGGGGGCTTGATAGAGACCGGGGGAGTTATTTGAAAGGGGGAGCTTATTTAATTTAGCAAAGACAATGGTATCAGTTCTCAATAACAAACTAGAACACAAAGTGGAAAAGTTCAAGTACAAGAAGTTAGAGGTCATGCAGCTGGAGATCAAAAACAAATCCGAACTTCCAGTTGGTGAATAAACCATCGTGGCTCAGTCCAAACGAAGTTTTACAGCCGTGATTGATTAATACAGTCTATCATTTATTAGTGAAGAATAATTAGCAGAGGGGAGGGGGCTTAAAAGAGAGGGGGGCTCATTAACTTTCTTTCCCCGAAAGGGACGGGGGCTTATTAGAGAGAGGGGGCTTTTTTGAGAGGGGGGCCAAATAGAGGATTTACGGTAGTTCTAATGTAATGATCCAGTAGGAGTGTGAATTCTTAGATTCCAAATCCTTTTTTTAGATTCAAGAATCGGGATTTCAATTTTGCAAAGATATCTGCTAGCAGATAACTGACTAATATGAAGGTTGCGCACTCAATGCATGATTTCCAGCTACGGGGCAAAGTGTGTTCCGTTCGATGGTGCGTTTGTCGTTCGTCGAAACAATGTCAAATAAAGCAAATATTAGATTCGGTATTTGTGATTTCCCGAATAATCAAGGTCTCGGTAAGTGTTATCAGCCTTGGCCTTCGGCTCGGCTGATAACACATACCTCGACCTAGATTATTCCGGATGTCACAAAACTGAGAACCGAATCCAAAAAAAAATTATTGATGGTATGTTTTCCTTGAATGTTAGGTTTTAGCCTCTGTTCTTATGAGAATTGTACGTGACGTTTCGTTATGGCAAAAGAAAAAGACGATGGTAAGGCTTTACATCCGACATCTTGAGTTGTCCTTTTCCCGTAGATATAGCCTGCGTAGAAAACGTTTCCGAGTTAACGCTCGAAAGTTGGAGCGAGAGCGCTCATGCTCTAACTTTCTTGACGAACTCGCGCGGAATGGCTTGCTACGTAGGCTACCGTAGATCATTCATGATAGAACGTGAAAATCACAACATGGACGGGAGAACCTAATTTTCACTGGTCGTAGTCGTGGGTAAATTGCCGTCAGAGTGTAGACTACGATAAGTCTCTCTTTTTTCTTAGTCTAGCGAGCGAAACGCACGAGACACGAAAATGACTACTCGTATTGCGGCTTCGAGTTTTTACGCTCGCACTCTCCTCGCTACATACAAAGAAAAAAAGAGACTGCTCACAGTCCTACCATCAGTGAGCTAAAATGTCTCGGGAAAAGTAAAATATCATCATTCGTGGGTCTGGGTCGCCTGAGCACTAGAATTCGCTCGCTTCTGCTGCATAAGTCACAAGACGAAGGGAAGGGAATCGCAAATAAAACTGCGAGCTTAAGCTGATTTTCAGTGTCCCCTAGAACTAAAAAAAAAATTCCCAAATCATCCTTTTCACTTTGAATGTTCTTCCCTCTTTCGTCCTCGGCTCCGATCTCAGTCTTTCTACTGATAAATACAACAAAGGTACCATTTTTGTCATGCTAAAAGTCACTGTCTCTTGGAATGTTGTTTAAATACTCGAGCCTCATTCTTGATGTCACTCTTCTTTTGGCATTTTGTAGCCTTTAGCGTCGGAAGTAAGCCCAGAACTGTTTAGTGATGAGGATATGAAATATATCTACAAGAAACTAGATGATACATTGATTTGGAGTAGGGTCTGTATATTCATTTGTCCTTTCTAAATATTTTTAAGTTGAGTTTCATCATTGGACACCATACCCTAGTGAGACAACTCAAACGTTCAAAATGTTTTTTCTGATATGGGATGTTTTCATTTTTTTGACAGGCAAACCTGAAAAGATGGGCCGAAGCTTATATAGACTCTGTCAGTAGAAGTTAACGCTCTGTAAAGAAAAAAATGATGCCCGTGAATTACGTTATGGTGGCTAACTTTCCCGACTCGCGAAAAACGTTCTCGTGAGCGTTAAAGGGCGTGACCCTAGAGATGCAAGATTATGCAATTAAAATTGCATAGCCGTGTTTACTTGTCATGACACACTATTCTGCCAAACTCTGTAGTATGTGAGTGTATTTTGTCGCAAAATTAGGACTAAAGCTACAGTTTAAATTTTATTCTGTTTTAAAATCTTTGTAAAAGATAATAACGGATTAAAAGCTGCAGATCTGAGTTAAGAGCTAAGGTTATGTTTTGCGAAGATTATTGCGGAATATAATTCTTTTGAACTCGTTTTTTCTGCTAAATGGCGAAGTTTATGACCTGTTCCAGGTGTTGAGATAAAGAAAAGTGACCAGGAAAAGTTAGCCAGGGTTAGCCAGGTGAAGAGTTGGGGGGCGCTTTTTTTTTTATTTCCATGCGCTCTCTATTATCTGAACGCCTGGACAGTTTACGAAGTTTGACGCCCGGACATTTTTTAACCGCATTTTTTAACCGGATTCGTGTAGACAGGGTCTTAAACCACTCTGGAGCGTGGTTTCAAAAAGATGCGTTTTCGGTGGGCGGATTCACTGGTTTCTCCTTCCTTTTTCCCGCCCCGCTGCCAGATCGCCCCGAAGAGCTTGCTCGCAGGCTACGACGGGTCTGGTGAATTCGTGTGGACGACTGAAACCGGATGTTAATTACCGTAACGTCATAAACTCAAAATGGCGGAGAACAATGTTCTGTTTGCAAGTTTGCTGGCTCCTATTGCATTCGTTTAAATCAATTTTGCTTTTTTTGACGACAAACACTAGCCATTCAAAAGAAGACTTAATGTCATCCAGATCGTGCAATCTTTTAGTTCGAGACGAGGGCTTGTTAACGACCCCTTCGTTTTTAAACCTCGTCAAAGATGATTTTGGGTCATCCAGCGCGAGCAAGTGCCTGGTGGGACCACGTACTAGCAGACATGGCTATTATGCTCGATATTCGCCATTTGCAAATCTCCTATAATACACCTTGTTTGCCCCCCAAATTTTCCATAACCTTTGTTTTTCATTTCTCCTGGGTATTACAGCCGTCCCAAGAGAAATTAAAAACATGTAAAGTTTTTTGGGGGGGGCGGGGGGCAAGCAAGGTGCATTGTGGGAGATTTGCAAGTGCAGTCCCATTTTTAGCAGTTCTCATACATTCTCTATTGCGTGCTCCCGCTCTCTTTTCGTTTCGCCTTGCTCGCCGGAGTGTTATTTTCAAAGCGAAACGAAAATAGAGCCTGATCTCAGGTTAGGCGAATGGCTAGAATATTCAAAAATGCCGCCAAATCATTTTGCAGGCTTGGTTTGCGCATGCCTACTAGCAAATGTAAATCACAGTAGGGTATTCGAGTAGACGGGTGAATCCAAATTGGACACATCGCCACACCGAACTCGTGTTGACACAAATACAAGAATAATGCCGTTTTAGCGTATCCGGATTCGTGAGGACGTGGCTAAATTTTGTTTATTCTATTTCGTGAAATAAAGCGTCCACGAGAATGGGTGATAATGAGTTAGGCCCGGTTCAGACGCCGAACTTTTCATGAGCCGAAGCTAATTCGAATTAAGGCAGACCCATATTATTAAGACCGGCTGAATTGAATCAGATGCCGATCTTAATTGCAGCTGAACTAAGTTTACAAAATACGTTATAATAATTTATTCATTAGGTTCGGTACATGAAAATTAAAGTTCGGCGTCTGAATCAAAGCCGTTCCAAAGGCGAAAAGTACGGCTGAGCCGTTCAAAACTGAAACAGGCGTTCCTAATTGTAATTGGGGACTTTAAGATCCAACGACGCGACAGCGACAAGAACGTCGCTTAAAAAGCGAATTTGCGTTCTTTCAGTCTTCATAGCGATTATTCCTACCCACTTAGTTTGTCAATTGTAGGCGACCCCTCCTGAAGCTGAATTTCAAGCGACCAAATTCAAGCTCAGAAAGAGAAATAAAATTTCGTCGTTGGATGTTTACGTCCCGAAATTAGGCATTTTCACGTCGTAGTCGTGCAAAAACGGGGAAGAAATGTACAAAAAAGTGTGATGCACGTGCGAAGTTGTTGTTTTGCTAATTAAACCAACTGTTTTTTTGACGTTCTCGCTGTCGTCCGCGTCGTTGGATCTTAAAGTCCCTATTATTCAGAGGACGAACTTTTCATGTACTTAGTTCGGCTCATGAAAAGTTCGGCGTCTGAACCGGGCCTTAGATGAAACCCCCCGGGGCATGGAAACAGTCAGCGCACGTATAAACAAGGAAGTTGGCGGGAAAGAGCTCTTTGAAGTTCCGTTTTCGTATTTTCAATATAGGGAATGTTTAAAATGGTTAGGATACCGTGTGTGAAGAAAGCATAACAGCATGGATAAGTATCACCAGTTCTTATTATTTATTCGATCAACTTTTCTCTACCATGGCCGTCCCGAATCATGTTTTCAATCTTTGCTCGCACACCTCATGAACACCCGAAAAGTAACTGAAAACGAAATTTTTATCGTTAAACTGTTGTAAATTAAGTATTTACATTGTAACAGAAGCCGTGTATTAAGTGTTTCTTGATGACGGTGTCCTTGATTCTTGTACCTAAAAGTTCGTTTGGAAAAACAAACGAGGCGTAGAAGTGTTTTCAATGGTGGCAAATGGTTCTCTAGTTAAAGCACTCTTTCTTATCAAATGATGGTCAAATTTAACGCAAATATTCACAAAATGTTACGTTGAAATATCTCATTCTTCGTCACGAAAGTGAATTCCCTTGCTTTCTTTTCATAAGGTATTGCTGAATTTGCAACAGACCAAACCACAACAATCCTTTTACGTATGCGGTGGCTAATTTGCTCACTTTAAAACCAAATTTTTGTCAAGCATGCATGAAGTGTGTCAGCCTTCATGGGATCGGTGTTTCAAAGTTCCTTTTGAATGACTTTCAATATAAGGGAGATGTGTTTTTCCTTGTTCGTCCTGTACGTGAGGAAATTTATTTCCTGTGTAACATGCACAATGCAAACATTTATGTAAGGTATTTTTACAAATCGTGTTGTTTAGTTCCTTTCAAACAGAGATAATAGTATATTTTGTTGTATGTAGGCTCAGTTCTTAATGTTTAAGTAAGTTATCAACATTTTGGAAATGTTTCGTTACAAATTTCCCATTTGTCGCTACGGTTTCCTTGAGGGAAACAACAGATCGATGGATAGTTATGTAAAAATCTATAAACAGAAATTCTGAAGATAATTTTTTGTCCAGACACCTTTTTTCTGTATTATAGAACTTATTTAACAACGTTTTCTCTAACGAAGCTTTTTATAATCTCTTCAAAGTGGCTACTTGACCTGACTTTCTAATCATTTCCTTTAAAACAAGGGAATTCAGTACATTCCTGCCAACACAAAGCCGAAGTTTCATTCGCAATAAACCGTCATGCTGTCCGTCCCTGCATTACGTGAAAGAAAATTCAAATAGAGAAAATTTAGAGTCACTTACAGCAAACAGCAAACATCAGATTCAAGTTGAGAATTCTCAAAATTGGAAAATGAGCAGATACAAACTGTGTAAATTAATTCTTATTGATAAAACTGGCGTGAAACTAACCTGTTGCAGGCGTTGAGATAAGCGGGAAGTAGCGGGGGGAAAGACCAAAAAAGGAAGAGGAGGAAACCAACCCCTGCGCTGTCGTTTTTTTTTTCCTGCTCACTTTTCTTTGTGTCAGCCCGTATCAATTTGGGTTTCTAGGAAACTGCCCACCTACCCCTCCCCTAAGCCAACATTTTGCCCCAAGTAAGAAGTATTAATGTTAGCTTAGGGGAGGGGTAGGTGAGCAGTTTCCCAGAAACCTAATTAAATTGATCACACGAAACGACTATTTTTTGTACAAGTAATTCAAAGTAAAAAACAAGTAAGAGAAAACTTGGTCACGTGGTACAAATTCACGTTTGCCGCCAACCTGACTCTAAATCCCTCTGTTGTTTCAACACAAAGTACTTCGCCACGAATTTCAGTTCCAGCCGGTCCTCTTCAGTTTTCAACTACAATTGAACCACTGCACAACGGCCACACTGGGGACAGAAGAAAGTGGCCATTGTGGAGAGGTGGCCGTGAAAAACATCAGATGATGATGGTGGAAACGAATATTGGAACGACATTAATACTGATGATTGGCTTAACATTTGCGCTATTTCTTCTCAACCAATCAAAAGCAGGCGTTTTCCCGCGTTGCGCCTTTTGAACTTCCTTCTTTGTTCTGATTGCTTCGCTGTATTGATTGCCGTGTTCTGTGATTGGAGGAATTCGAAGGAATAATGTCTTAGTCTTTGGTTAACGACCAATGGGACGATCTTGACTAGCTTCTATAGGCCTTTGGCGTTATTATTAAGGAGTCTGCATCTGAAAAACAGAATGACAAACACATAACGATCAGTAAACCTAATGGTTGCCTCCCACGCTGACGTTCTTACGACTAGGAGACCTACTGAAAACTGAAACACTACCCACCAGGCCACGTGATCAAAAGTCAGCCAATGACAGTCAAAGTAATTTATAGGGATTCTACATCATTCTGTACCAACTGATTTACATGCCACTTCGAAAAATGCCATGACATTCGCACCTACAGGTCAATGGAATTGCGAGGTTTCCTTTAGCCTGCATAACAGGCGCTTTATGAGTCAAGCGACGCGAACACGGCATTTTGTGCGAAGCGCGAGACGAGGAGAGGAGGAAAAAAAGCGCCTGTGACAATTTTCCAATAATGGAACTCGTCTTCATCGGTCCTTTTGACATCAACGCCGTCAGTCAATATTTGTGCGCGTAGGTGGGCGGAAGAGCCAGAATGGACTGGTTACAGGCGCTTTATTTTTTCTTCTCCCCTCGTCTCACACTTCGCGCTTCGCGCAAAATGCCGCGTTTGCCTTGCTTCGCTCATAAAGCGCCTGTTACGCCGGCAAGGTTTGCTATGAACTTGAACTGAATCCTTAAAGCTTAGTTCAAAAACGAATAGAAAGTACGGCTTCTAAACCTGCTGAGTACACAAATTGTAGAGAAGCTAATGCACAGCACTTGTAGTTCTTGACAGCAACGCACACTGGGACAGTCAGCCTTACTTAGTGCACTGTAGATAACGGTATTAAAAGAATGGCAATTTTAAAAGCAGCCTCTTTTTAAATGTGAAAGGTAATATTTTGTAAAAACTCACACTTCTACTCACAGTATTCTTGTATAAGGTTTGGGTAGATAAGTCCAACAAAAGAATAAGGTTTCTTAGAATGAGTGTCATCTACGGTCTCATGTGTGTGACTATCTTCATTCCCATGCTGATCACTTTGATAAGGATCTTCAAAAGACCTAAACACAAAAGGCAACAGCCCATTAACAGTTGTAACAAAAATAAATATTAATCTGTTAAAAAACATGAATCATACAGTTTTGAAAGTAGAAGGAAGCTTTAAATCTAGACTTTCCATTTTCCAGTCTATACTTGTATAATGCAAAACGTGCCCTTCTTTATTTTCATTTTTCTTTTTCCACAATGAACACCAATTTAGCACCTAAGTTCAAATTTCTTGGTGGCATTAAACTTTCTTGACACTTTACAGGGCTTCTGTGGCAACACTTCTGTATTATACTCCCCCATCCCCACCACTGCTCGCTGTCCGGCGACAATTCCTTACATTCTGTGTGTTTTGTTAACCTACAGTAGCACAGAATAGTTGCTTCAGATGGGAGAGTTACTTTGCTGAATACCCAAACGAAATTGTACCCTTTATTAAATTACTTAATAAAAACCTTAGAGCTCATGCCTCCAAGCTCAAATAATTCAAAACACTTAATTTTTACCCCACTAAGTATTTATTTTGTTAGATAGAAATGTTAATTTTATACTGTATAATCAGGCTGTATAATAATGCTATTTATAGAATTTATCACAATGCTGTTTTTAAGTGAAACAGATGTGATGCAGTGATATTTCTGCTTATAAGTAGATATGCAGATGTAGATAATTTTTGGACATTTCAGTTCCAAGCAAACAGCTGATAATAGAAGCCACTGATTGTAAGGAAAAAGAATAGGCAAGGTGTGCCCAAATGTTCACAGTGTTAGATTCTGAGATTTTTTCTGCTGAGAGAAGACTTTGTACAGGCTGCAGGAGAGGCAACGCGAAACAATAGGATTGAACAAACTGTAAGGCATACAAATTTTTGGCACAGAATGGTGATGCCTCTTTCTAGTTTGAGAGCAATGATTTCACAAGCTAAAGGGACACAGAGTGAGTCAGCTTACCATCCCATATGGGAACCACACCGAGGACATACCGCTATGCGCCAAGCATAGCCAGGAAACCATGAATGCTCTTCAAATGCCTACAACCAAACCACAATAACAAAGCCTATTTAACAACTGCAGACGTTTTAAAAAAGTATACTGTGTACAGGTAAATTTAAAAGTCAGAAGAGGTTAAACTAAGGCCTTCCACTGCTTATGGCCTACCTCACCATGGCTTTTGATATTTGCAGTGGTGGCTGTTATCAGCTCAAAATGCTGACCTGTTGAAAACATTGAGAACAAAATATCAGTGATGAATCATTCTTTGCAGATTTGCTTCATCCTCAGCGACCCAGTCCAGGAGCAAAAGTGTGGCTCTCCCAATATTTAAAAAACTTTGCTTTCACTAATGAGAAATGAAGTTTGAGCAAATGAGCACAGAAATTCCATACGGATGATGTATCACTACCCAAATCTGGGTAGAGCTTCTGTTTGGTTGTGCCGCATGGGAAATTTGCTTTCACCAATCGAAGATACTAGCCCAGTCTATCTGGGTAGTGACACATCAACAGTACGGAATTTCTGTGCTTGTTCCTTATTAGATGTCATTTTACAGGAAAACCATGTGGCTAACAAAATATTTGCTGCTTTCTCCTGCCTTAGAGTCTCCAGATCAGAGTAGTGTGCTATCAAATAATGCAAATCAGTGCTTTGTAACCACTGTTCTAAGTTAGACATTATTATTGATAGTAGTGAAAGGATAAGGGGCATTCAGAACAAGAAGGATCATCAGAAAAAATTGAAATTTAAACAACATTTTTACTTCATGAGAGACATATAAAAAACGCACAATACAAAAATAATATCCATGAATTAAACCACATCCAAACTCATCAAAGTACAACAATCACTCTTGTAACTGTAAGGTACCACTTCTCATATTAAGTGTCCTGATACAGTGTCTAAAATACCAAAAGAAATCTCCTTTGTCAAAGAAATTTGGAACCTTTCCTAATAAGTGAACACAATCTTGGCATTTTTTGTGGTCACTTATCAGTGGCATATCCAGAGGAAGTACCCAGAGCCCCCCCCCCCCTCATTTTTAGACCAAACTGAGGCCCAAAGGGACGTTAAAGAGTTTTTTTGAGACCGCTCCCCTGGGTCTGAATGACCCCCCCCCATCTCAAGCTCTGGATCTGGCACTGCTTATGATTTGACGGTGGTAAAGGAAAACGATGGCGTAAATGAGAGTACCATGGGGGTTCTTGAATAGCTGAATAAGACGCTGCTGCACTCCAAGTATTGTGTCATTTCTCTGTCTCAAAGCAAGTTTACTAGCTTTGTTATAAAGATGGACAGCAGTGGTGATGTCATGACCACATTTTCTGCAAAGCAGTGAACCTAAAAAAGAGGACAAAAAATATGAATATTATGCTACTGCTACACTCTCTTCAGACAACTTTCTCGATTGAGACTACTGACAAGCTTCAAAGTTTTGTATCAATTATCTGGCTTGCATTTTACTTTTATTCATTCATCGCATTTAAATTTGCAGATAAATATTTGAAAGGAGAATTTACCACACCATAGAAGACATAGAACAGCAAACTGCAGTTTCAGGGAAAGACAAAATATCACTGCAAGAATCCATCCATGGCTAATCTTTTCATAATAAAGACAATATGACATCTTTTGTCCCCAGTTCTTACAATAAATTAACATATACCACACAAGTGAAAAGCACATTAATTTTAGTGTAGTGCACACTGATTCACTAGTTCATAGTAGCCATATAGTACTAGTCACCTCCGAGAAGCCGAAGACAAACAAAAACAGTTAAGACTTGAATTGCACTTTGCTCGTTGTTGTCAGAACGCTGGATCCAAAAGCACTGGAATTTCATTAATCAAGATCATGGAATGTTTGAAGTCATTTGTTTCCTACATTTTTTTTCCTTGATCACCACGTATCACCTGAGTTAGGTTTGACTTTGTGAGCATTAATATGCATTTGCACATCTGACAGACTGAAATAAAGTAATTTTTGGTCTACTAGTTAGTCAGGTTGTGTAATACAGTGTAATTAAGTAAAAACAATATTATTCATTATGAGCCGTAAATTCACCTCATTGTCAGTAGAAGTGGTGGATAATTACTTCGCAACTTCATGCCTCCTTATAATATCCACTACCATTTACCTCCACTTCAGTGGAAAATCCCTTATACACCGCTTTGCTTTGAAATTAAAAGTTGTGAATGATAGTTCTCTTTTCAAAAATACAGCAGTTCAAAATAATGTTGAAAAATTTAACTGTTACAATTCCACAACACAGCAAAGCAGCACAAATGATGGAGTTTTAAATGATCAAAGCCATGCACGTGATGTAATTGAAGAGAAGCAAAATCACAGTAAATCATATGAGATAATGAGTTTGAGATCAGTCTAGCCTTAATGCTTCACATGGCTGGGCAGGCTTGACTTGTCATAATAAATATTTAAAATAACTCTTCAATTCCTCAATAAGAAACACTTTAAACAGCAGATTATACACATGAGGTAGCAGGAATTTAAATGAACATGTGAAACAAGTCTTCACGTTTATTTTGTAGATTTTGCTATTCCTACAAAGCCTGACACTTTTCTTTATTCGATTTTTTATTGGAAACATGACGCTTATGACCGCCAAGCTTAAGCCTTAAAGTGATGTCACCCACTGTATGAAGCCATCCAAAATTTGATTCTGAAGAAGAAATCTTATTCAAGCATGACAATTTAGATGAAAACAACAGCAAGATACTTTCCAGTACCAATGCATGGTTTCAAATTATCTCCCATCAGGATTAATTAATTTTTCTTGCAAACTAATGACAGAGCATTTAAAGCTTAAATAAAACACTTTGAAGTTATTAACACAACACTGGATTTATTTTCTGTGTTCACCAACAAAGGCATAATCATCAGTATAAAACTGAGACAAAAGTAACAGGTGGAAAGGATTTAAAATTATTGAACTGAAAACAAAATATAGCATGGGCCAATGGTACATCATTAAAGGTGATTAAGAATTCAAACTGTTTACCTTCTCTAATTACTAATTAACTTAAGAAAACTTCAATTGACCTGAAGTAAATATTTCAGTAAAAACCAACGTCTTGACATTGCATCTATAAACTGGACCATGCAATCTTAAGCTCATCCACATTCTTCTAGCTATCTCTTTTACAATGGATCTTGGATATGACTGACAGGAAGATCTTGATGTCATTACAAGATGGTTTTTATCTCCCTCCCCACAGCCATCAGCAAACCAAGATCGGATCAAAGAGTAAGTGCGCTCTAGATAGACCTAGATAACAAGAGTAGTCATAGGAACTATAAAGTGAAAGATATATACAGTGATCTGTCGTACAGGTATGTTTCTATGAAAAAGTCAAGCTTGTTCTTCTCTCTTTTCCCTCTGATCAAAGAAATTAGGTGAATTACTATAAGTAAAAATAAAATTTAGGATAATAAAAGACAAAAATTGGAGATGGAGAGTACCTCTCCTCAGTTGTTCTCATCTGAACATTGACCAATTTCTAGTCGAAGAGAATCTTATTATGAGACATCAGAACAAAATTGCAAACTTGGAAGTTTTACTGAGGTGAAAGTTACTATTTCACATCTACAGCTGTATTTTATGATGGATAGATGTCATTATCATTAATCTGTTGTTTTTATTTCCCTTTTCTTATTTTTTTAATTGCATTAATGAATCTCCAATTTGAGATTAATGTTAAGACTAGTATAGTGTTAATTTGCTCATACCATATTATTAAAACAATGGGACTAAAACCTATTAATGCTGATAAAAAATTATCTGCTTTTCACTTAGTGAAACATAAACTCTTATGAACCTCAAATGTGAGATCATAGAAGACCAAACTTGTAATAGTATATTTCTGCTATGTAGCTAGAACTAGATTCGATTAGCTTTG
The DNA here is from genome assembly GCA_942486035.1 of Porites lobata. Lineage (NCBI taxonomy): Eukaryota > Metazoa > Cnidaria > Anthozoa > Scleractinia > Poritidae > Porites > Porites lobata. Next base: position 2,924,227 of record CALNXK010000038.1, on the reverse strand, counting down.
AAGGGAGAAGAATTTAAAAAGTTTCTCTGAAAAGCTTAAAACTTAGAGAAATGAGCTTAAACAATTTAAAAAGTGGGATTGGAAATTACAATAAAAAAAACAAGCTTAGTTAACAACAAGCGAAAGAAAATTCCTACAAAAGTAGGTCATTCGATTTTCACAGCTTGTTGATCTGTCTCCTACGAGTGAGTAAGCACAGGACAGTCTGTTCCGCGTCTGAATAAGCAAAGCATTGTTCCATAAACCAAAACAATATCCCACGATGAGATCACACCGACTTAAAAAAATAATATGGAAGCTGTAACTGCCCGCCATAACATGGAGCCCCGCTAAAACGTAAAATGCACTTTCAAACCTGAATCTTGTTCAACATCCACGCTTATAGCATATACTGAGCTAAATCCGTAGAATATCAAAAGACAGAGGAAATAGAAGCCTTTGCAGCAAAGAAATTTCATTTCTTTCTCTGCGAAAGAACCTCTCGCAGTTATTAACAAAAAACGCAATGCATGCTGCTTGCCAGGCCACCAGACGATTTACTTAACACGAACACGAGGCTAACGTGGTTCAACGTGAAAGCGAGGCACGTCATTCACTTCGGTTGTCTTTTGCCATCGAGAGAATCGAGAGGGGGCTTAGAAATCCGTGAGGAAAAAATCAAAAAATGAAATGGCAAGTAAACTTCAAAGAAAGCCTCCATCTCTACCCCAGTCCAGCAAATGGCCTTGGAAGACAAGATCATGTGGCTTAATCAAATTCGATCACGTAAGTCTGGGTTGGATCGATCTGGTGATTGTTTGAAAATCTTTAGTTAATCAGTATTTTGATACGGTGTGTTGGCATTGAGGGGGTGTTCATAAAAAGCCGATTCGAGCGTAACAAAATTCACAGCCGAAATTCACGATGCATGTCACTGTCAGAGAATCAACTCAGAGAAGATAACCCTCAGTTTTTATTTTATTTTCTTTTTTAAAAAATTCCCTTTCAATTAATTTTTTACTTTGCTTTGTGCGTACGATCTCTTGCAGTGTTCTGATAATTAGTGAAACACTTTTAACGAGCTACATTCCAAAGATTGTTTACTTCGATAACACTGACGCAATGAATTTTTTCTCGGCTTCCGCGATGAAACCTCGGCTTGGTTGAAGGCCACAACAAAATGGAAATATTTAACTAAAATACGCTAAGTTACCCTTTCCAAGATTTTACACATCTTTGATAAAAATTTAAAACCAAGAACACTGCATTTTAAATATTAATTTCACATGTTACCAGATGCGACAGGAAACTGACAAAAACTTTACTTGAAGATTAAGCTATTATCTAATTTCAGAACTATCGGTTCAGGATTAAAATGTGACTAGTAGAAAGTTCAAAGAATAATTATTCCTGCTGTGGCGTATTTTGACTTTTGCAAAAGTTTTAGATGTTTTATCGCACGTGTTGTCTTTGCATCAGAGGCAAACCACGTGTTTATACTTTATGCTCGTGAGGCCTCATGGGAATGGCCTTATCTGACAAGCCAGCGACGGCCATGCCAAGAATGGCCTTTCTTTTTTAGGCCTTTTGCATCCGGTTAGTTCAACTACCATCCTTTGTCCTAAATATGTTATTATGCAGTATTCGGGGCCGCAAATAATTTGCGTGCATGTCTTTGGGATTATTTTCGCGGCTGAGTTGTCTACTTCAACGCAGTTTTGCAAACGCAGCAAGTCACACCCCCGATTCGTCACACGCTTAGGATTACGTTGTACTCGTTCTTGACTGTGGGACGTTTTTCTTGTGTTTAGATCCGTCCAATGAGTTTTCCATGTGTTCTTGGTATGAACGAAGTTGGATGGGAAGATGGAGCGTACCACAGCAATGGTATGCCTCCAAAACTTGGCGGACGCACCAGTAATGGGGGATCGAAGACAAACAACCAGGGTTTCGAAATAGTAGGCACAAAGTCGAACGGGGAAGTCGCAAGTTATCTGTTCCAGCGCCAAGGCGTCGCTACAAGCTTTTCCAAAACAGTTGCAGAAAACGAAAAAGGGAATTTTTCGGGCCAAAGATGGTCTTCTGTAGGTGAAGGAATGTCGGAACAAGTAAGTTTTAATTCTTAGAATCTTAGACTTGGGTTTGTCAACATTTGAGTTGTGACTTGCTTGCAAAGCTGGAATAAAAGTGCAGATAAAATCTAACTAAAGGCGTCCAGCTTTGCAACAGGAAACTGTATTTTGTTGTTAGTTATGATGAAGAAGATGAAAGCAAGCTATTGTGCCTAAAGTTCATTGAACGAAGATAAAGCGTGAATATATACATAAGAGTCGAATGCCTCTGTTGCAAATCACGAGGAGCATTGGAACATTTATTAGTCAGTTTATGAGCGTCGTTTTATTTACTCAAGCAGCGTCCTGTCGTATTTTCTTGTAGATCTCTGAAATTGTTCGTGTCACAATTTGATATTGCGGGACCAGAAATGTTTAAAAGCTGCTTGCAAATTGGATAATGAATGCACGAATTTTTTTGTTGAGACGCCTAACTAGTGAAACGAAATTCTAGTAGAGAGTTCGAGATCGAATGCTGGTGTATTCACGCAGAGTAAATGTTTTCTTATTCATCTTGCTTTGTTGTCGTGCTGTTGTGCCGTGCAAAGGAAGAAGCTAATTTAATGAAAGCATTCCTTTGTTTCAGCTTTGAAAGTCATCTAGTCGTGTTTTGATACAAGGATAAATAAATTAATATGAATATCTTGGCTTTAATGAGTGCAATATTAGTAAGCTTGGCATTATAACTGAAAGTGAATGCTGGAAATACCCTTGGGAATTTTCTGTTTCTGTGGCCTGCATTTCTCATCCACTCTTCAGCAAGTGAAGCACATAATTAATATCTAGTTAAACTGGACTTAACCTTGTCGAATGGAAATGTGGCATTGGGAAAATTATGCCTTGAACTATGGAGATAGAAATTCATTTTAAAAGCTGCTAAGAATTCAAGTACTTGGCCTTTCAATAGCACATCATGTATACAATGTGCAAGACCACATGTTTTAATGTTCCTACAGTAAGGGCTTGAATGATTTTTTTGTGTGTGTAGTAATTTCCTCAATGATTTCTGCTCACTAAGTTTGAAGCCATTTGTAAAGTATCTTTGAGCATATCCACCTCTGGTCTCTTCACTTGGAGGCAATTATGGAGATTTTAGGCTTAGCTCTAACCTTCTGAGTCTGTGACAAAAGCATTCCTAAAGAACCTTTTCCATAAGTTTAACATTATGGTGTTACGTATTATTTTTGTTTCATCTCTTTGCTACATAAAATGTGCTAATTTTAATAAATTTTCATTTAGGGCTCACTAGGGAGCTTTCAGTTTTGTATTTGTAACTTTCAAGCACTCTTGTTGTAGGTAGTCTTATAAAGTTTGTTTCTGGCTACATGTGGGAAGTCTTCATGCTAAATGGTCCCCTAGTCATAAAGTCTGTTGCAGATCTCTTCGGTGATTTGGTTTTGTTTAGAATAAAAGACAGTGGAAACTCTCCTAACGGGCACTTTTGCAAGTGGACAGCGATACATATGTCCACCTTCACAAATCCCCATTTTTTTCAACTCCCATAGAAACTCTGTATTTTTACATTTCTGTAAATGGCCAGCTTCAGTTACAGACACCTTTTCCGCATTCCAAGGGTGTCCACTCACGATAGCTTCCACCTTACTCTACTACTCTGCATGAATAATAGTAGTTTATAAGGTCACATGTTCAGCCTTCAGTAGCCAGGATGAATTTTAGCTTGAACGAGCTGGCTTGGTTTTCAAACTTGAACTTCTGAGTTCTTGAAAAATTTCCCAAAAATTGAGATGTTGCTTAAAAACTTTCTTTTAAATTTCCTAGTAAGAGTGAATACCTTTTTTAATCATACATCTTGCATGTTGTGGTTCAGTGAGCTGGCTAGTTGTAATCATTTTACTACTGTAACAGTAGTGTCATGTAAAAGCTAAAAGCAATCTACTCAAGAACATAGCTATCGCAAAGATAACATTACTGTCCAACGTGACACCCAGTGGGTTGGCCCTCACTGGCTCTGTCGTAGTGGCTGTAAGGAGCTGAGTGTCCTCAGAGACACATCACCCATGATGTCTGTTCCTTGCCATGTCGTTGGAGATCAAAACTGCCCCCAGTGTCTTACTTTGTGAGCACTGGTTTGGTGTGGTGCTTTGTATATTCCTTGTGCTTTCCAGAGTCACTATGTGACCATTACTGGGGAGATAAACCATACAGTGAACAATTTTATCTCGTATGTATGATAAGTTTTACTTAGCATACTAGAAAATCAATAATTGTTAAAGTGTGCAAAGAAATAGCCAATAGCCCGGGACTGATGGATTTTACTGTGGAGTTAGTGAGTTCTGATCTTAACCTGTGCAACAGGCAAGAGAAGTTTTTTGGGAATATTCAAATGCAGAAGAACTGTAATCAGTCGGGCTTATCAAAATTTGTTTGGCTAGTTAAAATGGCTTTAGGGCTAGTACATGCTAGCTACAACATGACTGACTTTCTTTGCACAGTGAATGTTTTTCGATGTTGCTTGGGTCAAAAAAGTTCTGGTAGCTGAAAACTTTGCATGCAATGCATTATTTGAGTGTAATTGGTAAACCTTCAAGAATATTTCCATTATTTCATTCCGTGGGATTGTGAAAAGCAAATAATGCCAACATACTAGAGTACTGTTCAAAAGGTTCTATTTGAGTGATTTTATAGGTTTGAGCTACATGACTTATCATAATCAAGTCGAAATTATGAGTAAAAGGACAAACTCTGCAGATCAAAAAACTGTCTTGTAAAACATAATTGAAAACGTTTGTTACTTTCAACTACTCCCGAGTTATCAAACATAATTTGGCTGATCTGAACATTTGTAATTTCATACAAAATGCGGGCTGACAAGTGTTTTTTCCTTCTCAGGGAAATAACAAAGACGGAGAACTGGATGACAAGTTCCAGAGCTTGTCTTTGAACAACAATGAAAAGAAAGCTGACACACCGATAGAAGAGGTATTTACAAAGGCATCTACAAAATAATAGATTGAAACAAACTCAATTCTAAAAATCATATATATTTTGAAAACATGATGTTTACTACCTCTCAAAGTACCTTCATAAAAACATAGTTTTTAATGTTCCAACGTGACACCCAGTGGGTTGGCCCTCACTGGCTCTGTCTTAGTGGCTATAAGGAGCTGAGTGTCCTTGGAGACACATCACCCATGATGTCTGTTCCTTGCCATGTCGTTGGAGATCAAAACTGCCCCCAGTGTCTTACCTTGTGAGCACTGGTTTGGTTTGGTGCTTTGTATATTCCTTGTGCTTCCCAGAGTCACTATGTGACCATTACTGGGGAGATAAACCATACAATGAACAGTTTTTGTTATAGTAAACCTCGATATAATGAACCTCTGTTTGGTATACGAAAGATTTTGTCTCTGCAGTATCGGTAAAATTTGAGAGTTTCTAGAGTTTCTGAATACCAGATTTTTACCATCTACATGTTTTTGTTTTTCAGTGAATCTCTCTTGTGATTTGTATACATAGGAGTATCTAGTAGATAGTTCTCAGTATTCTGCTGTTAAACTTTAATTTGCATGTATCTCATTACAAAGTATTGTCTTAATTTCCATAGATTGCTTCTACTGCTAAGAAGCTTTGGGATGTTCAGGACTCTGGGGAAGAGAACCAGGGAGGAATGACTACTGGGATCTTTTTTGGGGAGCAGTGGAGAGAAACTGCATGGGGCCCATCAGTGCCACACATGGCACAGTCAGAACACGCTGTGTCTCAGCCCATCATGGTACAAAGGCCAGCTAAAGGAGGTAACTTTAACACTGGTTCTGAGTCACAAAGTGTCCTTTCTCCAAGATCAGCAGATGGTGTTGGACTCAGTATGGTTGAGTATGTCTTAGCTTCTTCACCAGGTGGACAGGAACTGGATGCACAGATTATCAAAGCAGGATTTGTAAGTTTTGTTTTTGTTTCTTTTTATGATGATGATGATGATAATTACTATCATAATTTTTTTTGGCCTGTCACTACATAATGTATGAAATGTTGCATAGTATGAGGCCACACACACTGACCGTTTTTTTTTTTTAGGATACTCCGTACCATTTGTTCTGTCCTTAATATAATTAAGTGTCCAGCACTTTTCACAGAATCCATCTTGACACCAGCAAGGGTTTTGTTGTGATTATCGTCATTATTATTATTATTATTATTATCATTGTTGTTGTTGTAGTCGTTATTATTATTGTTATTATTATTTTTATTATCATTAAGCTACCCCTTCTATCTGTACCTTGCCACTTTGTTGCACAGGGTACATCCCCAACTACTGATGTTTTATCTGTTAAGGGACCCAAAGCTAAAAATGAAGGCAAGGGAAGCAAAGGAGGCTCGCCATTTGAGGAGGATACTGGTGAGGAGATAAAGAAAGCTCTTCAAGATGAGCAAGGACATGAATCTCCGAAACCTGTCCCTAAGCAAACTGTAGAAGATGACAAGGCTGCTGCAACTTTCAGGTAATGGTAACACCCCCCTGTTGTTTCAGTTTTTTGTTCTTGTTGTGGTTTTTTGGGGTTGTTTTTTTTTTTTACGAACCCATAGGAAAATGAATATTTTTTTTAGTATTACTGTCCAACGTGACACCCAGTGGGTTGGCCCTCACCGGCTCTGTCTTAGTGGCTGAGGAGCTGAGTGTCCTCAGAGACACATCACCCATGATGTCTGTTCCTTGCCATGTCGTTGGAGATCAAAACTGCCTCCAGTGTCTTACTTTGTGAGCACTGGTTTAGTGTGGTACTTTGTATATTCCTTGTGCTTCCCAGAGTCACTATGTGACCATTACTGGGGAGATAAACCATACAATGAACAGTTTTTGTTATAGTGGACCTTAATTAAACGACCCTCTATACAGCAAAGCCATCAGTATAACGAGGCACTGAGATAGACATAGTTTATTTTACTGCGAGGAGCTCATAACCATACAATAAACAGCTAAATGTAACCTCTTATCAACAGTACTTTTGTTGATCACTGATAGCTATTTTGCGTAAAGGTTTATAGATAGAGTTCTAAAGCAGGGTTCATACAGGTCATGGAAAACCTGGAGTGTCATGAAATTGAAGAATTTCATTTTTCAGGCCTGGAAAGTAATGGAATTTAATTGTCGGTCCTTGAAAGTTATGGGAAGTTTAGTCTGTTAGATTAGTCACTGTAGATGTCATTACTGAGTTAGGTCAAAAAATACCCTTAAAACAAGGAAAATGTTTGGAAATTTTTAACATATTAGCTAAACCTATGGTCATGGAAAACTTGGAAAGGTCATGAAAAAAGTCATGGAATGAATTGATTTGCTGTAACAGATATGTTAGAAAAGTAAAAGCTGTACCCTTGGCAACACCACAACTCTACCCTTCTAAAATGACCAGTGGCCCTGTTTGGCTATGGTGGCTTTTGAAAAGGTTATGTCTGTAAAAGGTTCCCTTACTGAACTTTTAAAATAAAAAAAAATACATTGAAAATCCTTATTGTAGGTGCAAAATGGTATATTATGAATGACATCTAAAGTGAAAATATGTACAATTAAAATATGAGCTATTATGTCAATAAATTTTCATCCACCTTTTTAAGCCTTCTTTTAATTTGTTAAAACATGAATTTCATCTGTAGAGAGGTGGTTTAGTAGATTGTTCCGGGAAGGAGTACGTAAGGGAGTTAACTTAAGCTGATTTCGTTTGCATCTTGTATAGAAAGTTGGCTCAAAGTAGTCATTAAAGTCTAGACCATAATGCTGTCTTGTAGCATTCCACTACAGCTGGGTATTCTCTTTAATACAAGTGTGTTCCAGTTTAGCAATTTACATTGTTCTTTGTATGACATCATGCGTGGTTTTTGAACGAGAGCAATTCACAATGCTCTTTGTTGCACTTTTTTGATATCCAACTTATTAGAAGGATAAACAAAATGTTTATATAAGGTGTCTTTATCATTGACAGTAATAATAATGATGAATTATAAGACTGATAAATGATATTAATTTTGTTTGATAAAGTGTGTTCCTTATTTGATTTCCTTGATTTTGGAAAAAACTGTGATTCAATAAGGCTTTAAATTTCAAATAGTTAGACCTTTGGGTCTGCCTAAAGTGCATTGAGGGGTCATAGAGAGCCAGTCATTTTCTTATAAAATAGATTTTTCATGGCACTTCATAGGTGGTGATTTTCATGTTACAATTTGTCAGTTCTTTCTTTCAACAGTTGACTGAGCAGTAAGTAGGTCCCTGAATTGATAATTCAACCAATTTGTGGTGTGCATTTTACAATATAATTTCTCACGGTTTGAGTTGAGGCAGGTGTCATCAAAAAAGCAGATCACATGCTATGAAAGATATATATTTTATTCTGATGTTAAGTCCTTTCAAGCAAGTCAATGTTCTTTTAGTCACTGCTATAATGTGCAGTGTGTTCACTTAGTGTGTTACTTAACAGTACAATATATATTTCATTCAAAGCAAGACCTTGACCTTGCTAAACAAAAAGCTCTTAATTTATGCATCTTTCAGATGTGAATATTTTATTAGGAGTATGACTTATTCATGAGTTTTGTCTGAATTGGGACTGCATTTTGCCATCTTTTCTTTGTAGGAATCAAAGAAACTGACCAATTTCCCTTTTCATAGCAAATATTTAGTTTGACTCTGATTGTTAGCTAGGTATTTTGTTTTGCAAAGCAAGGAAGTATTTATTAGCCTCGAATTTTCTGTGGGCTTAATATTGACAACTGTTATGCATCCATGATATTTGCATGTTCAGAGTTGCAAGGTATGCCCTCTTACCTGTTCATTTTGTTATCAGTTTCACTTTCTTTAAGTATAAATTGTTCCAAATAGGATCATCATCAAAATGTTAATGTTTTGTTTCTGATGCATCTAAAATGCTTTCAAGTGATTTCAGCTTAACTGGCCATGTTTACATTTGGTTGTCAATTCCACCTTACCTAATTTCAATGGTCCATGTTTGATTTTGATTTTATCAAAAAAACAAGGTGAAGCTGTTGTCGATAGCTTGTTCCTAGAGTTTTTAGAATTATTGCTTTCTTGGAAAGTTGAACATTTAATTACATTAATTTTATTTTGAATAACATTGTGTATGCTTTATGCTGTTTCTTGTTGCAAATTAGATGTGAGGTTTCGTTGACTTTCTGTGTAATGTTGTATGGAGAGTCTAAGCCACCACAAAATAAATTTTGCAAGAAAAATCTCTGATCTCAGTGTCTGTAAAAACTGATAAAACAGAGCCACTGGAACATTTTCACTTAGTTGTTTCCATTTTCATAGTTTCAGCATAGGGTTCTGTTTATGCTTTGAAAAGGTAGAACCACATTGAACAGCATAATAAACACACAGAGCAGTGTACCTTAAAAAGATCATGCTTCATTTTTTTGTTTGAAAGATAAGACAAGCCAAAAGTTGAACCAGGTTTGTTTAACCCAAATAAAAGGAAAAGCCTGATATTAAAGACATTATTTTCTGCCCTAGTCATTTCAATCGAAATCTTCTCATCGTAAACTCCAACATAACAAATAACCCACAGTGAGAAACATTTTTCTTAGTTGGTAATGTGGGACTTGTGCAAACCATTTTTTAGTTCCTGAAATGTAGTAAGTTTGTTTTTGTTTGGTTGTCTTCTCGTTCATTAGATTTACGTATTTTGTCTGTTGTTTCTTCAGCCGAACTCCAGGCAGTAGACAGCCCTCTCCTACTACAAGTTCACAGCAACAGGATGCTCAGCAGGCCACCCAAACTGTCCACACAACTCAGCCACCCATGGGGCAGATTAAGCCTAAGATCTACAAACAGCCAGATTCTATTGAAGATATTGCGCCTCCTGTGGCATTGATAGATCCTCTTGAGAGTGTGCATCTAGAACAGCTTCCATTTGCGCAGCAGAGGGAGCCGGCTGTTGGCACTCCTACCAGTCCATCGGACTTTGTAATGGTGACAGGGGCATCTCTGCCAAACAATGTCATTACATCGCAGCAAAACCAATCACTCCAGATGTCTCAACAGCATCAGATTGCACTGGCAATGGCTGCCCAACAGCAACAGCAGCAGCAACAACAACAGCTGGGATTGCAATCCAGTCTGCAATCTACTGGTCTTGGTCATCCAAATCCTTATTTCATAACAGCCCAGCCCACGCAGGATCCATATGGCAATCCATCTCTAGCTGCTGTAAGTGGGGGTGCCCCTCAAGTGGTCCATCCTCATCAGTATGCGGCGTACAGTGTCCAGCCATGGGGAATGTATTCCACAACAGGTGCAACAAGTAGTGGAGGGTATCTTCAGCAGCAGCAGCAACAGCAGCAGCAACAACAACAGGCTCAACATGCACAACTTCTGCGATCCAACTCTGGTGGCATGGCAGGGCGTCCAATGCAGGGGCAGATGGAAATTATTGGAACACCCCCGTCACACCAGCAGCATTCCATGGCGGCTGCAGCTTCTCCCGGTACAAACTATCAGCTGATTGCACCACCTGGTGCAGCACCATTAGGATTAGGAACAACTGCATACTACGATCAGTCTGGAAACTTGGTGCTGGGTAATGCACAGAATGTGAACAACATGGCCACAGCACAGATGGCTGCAGGGCAGATGGGCACACTGAGGATGGTTTCTCCAGTTGTGGTGAATGCTCAGAATGCTGGTGCTAGCTCGGTGGCTGCAGGTAGAATGGGAAGTGCCAGCTCAATGGGTGGGGCTTCCAGCATAGGCTTGTTTGGACAGCAAACTCAGCAGCAGCCACAGTTAAATAGTAGTGCCTTAGGAATGCTTGGTAATGTTGTAGGAGGATCTTCTGGTGTTGGCGCTGTGGGGACCATCCCTGGGGGAGGAGCGACAAGACGAGAATCAATGAATGCTACAGACTATGGTAAGAGAGCAGGTATTGCACAATACTATGCAACCCCCAGTGGAATGAGCAGCCTTGCCAGTTTATCTATCTCAGCACAGCCCTCTTACAATGCCCCGCAAGAACTTCCAACCCCTCCTCTTCTCTCACAAGGGCAATCTCCCTTTGGCAGTCAGTCTGGTTACGGAGGGCAGTCAGGATTCACTGTAGGCAGTCCTATCTCAAATGGTCTCTCGCGCTACATGCAGCTTGCTGCTGCTCCTCGGGAGTCTACCAAGTACCAGGGGTCTCTAGGCGGCTTCAGTGGGATGCAGTTTGGTGCATCTGCTTTAGGTGGAAGTAGCTTAAGAGGTTCCAGGGGCAAAGAAACTGGTAGAAGCAGGCTGTTGGAAGACTTCCGCAATAACCGTTACCCTAACATTCAGTTGCGTGACCTGGCCAATCACATTGTAGAGTTCTCTCAAGATCAACATGGCTCGAGGTTTATTCAGCAGAAGCTTGAGCGGGCCTCTCCTAATGAAAAGCAGATGGTCTTTCACGAAATCCTCCCAGCTGCTTACAGCTTGATGACAGATGTATTTGGAAATTATGTGATACAGAAGTTCTTTGAGTTTGGTAGTCCTGAGCAGAAGCATCTTCTTGCCAACTGCATCCATGGTCATGTGTTACCACTTGCCTTGCAAATGTATGGATGTCGTGTGATACAGAAGGCACTGGAGTGTATTTCCCCTGACGTTCAGGTAAGAAATAACTTGTTTCATTGTCCAAGAGTGATCAAAGAAATTTTCTCCTAACAGTCGTAAACACTATGAAGAGAATAATAAACAATTATAGGACGAGGTTGAGCAAAATATCGTGATTTGTCTGTGGTGAGCAGATCAAATAATTTATTGATCTGCGGGACACTGGCAAATCACGATATTTTGCAATAACCGAGTTCAATAATTGTTTTATCATTCGATCACTGAGTTAGTTTTTTTTTTTAATGAATATCCTTGTACGGACGTCAGTCTGGTGATTTGGGGCTTAATGGAGATCAATCTAGAGAACTGCGGTTCGTACAATCTTGAAAAGGTCTTGAATTTTACTAGTCGTCATGAAAAGTCCTTAAATTCGGTTTAAAAGTACTTGATTTCTTCATTAGGTCTTAGAAAAGTCCTTGAAATTCACAACCTTGAGCATGCCAGACAACTTTTTTCAGTAGAATGAGATTATTTTGCCTAGGCAAATTTGGCTCATCCTCGGTGTAAGAACCTGTAAAACTCACGGGTAATGGAAAAACATTTTTGTGCACGAACAATATTTTATTTCCATTTCTTTATTTCAAATGCTATTTTTGTACCTCAGATGCAATTGCAAGTCATACCCAATCATTTGGCAGAAAGTGGTATAAGATAATGTGATCAATGATGGCCGAAGAAGTAAAAATTGTAAATGACTCCAGAATGCTGATTTATTAAATAAATCGTAGATATTGGGGCATAAATTAAAGGGTTAAATGAAAGTGCTGCCAGACAGGTTGTTCATTTTTTTGCCCTAAGGCTAGAAGGATAACATTTAAGAACCTTAGTGTGGACAACTCTGCTATTATGTTCTTTCTTCAGTAACTGTGTTTGTTTTGAAACAGAGGGGTCATTGTACTTGTTTTCGTTTAATTTTAGAATGACCTGGTGAGGGAGCTGGATGGACATGTGCTGAAGTGTGTCAAGGATCAAAATGGAAATCATGTTGTACAAAAATGCATTGAATGTGTAGACCCATCGTCACTTCAGTTTATTATTGGAGCATTTCAAGCACAGGTAATGGCCAGCAAAGTATAGTTTACTGTGAAATTTACCAAAATCACTGCAACTACGACAACATTAGCAGCTATAATAACTCATAAATCCTCTATGTATAGCCATCTCTCGTAAGTGAGCACCTCCCATAAACGACCACTTATCAAAAACACCAAAATTTTCCCAGTCAAAGCCCTCTAATAGAAATTTCCCATAAACGAACACTTCTCTAAGCAACGGCAGCTACTTGTTGGCTTGACAGTTTTATAGTATTGCATTGTTTTTAACCTCTTGTAAACAGCTACTTGGTGCATGGTGTAATCTCTTTGTTCACTCTATCTATTATACCACTCAGAGTATTACAACGAACTTTTAGTAACAACATGAAACTACATGTATACGTATCTGAAAAATTGCATGCAAAACGTTGTCTGCTAAAAAGTAAACATGTCAGGACTTATTCTCGACTTCCTGTGGTTCAGGTTTAGTAAGCAACCAATATCTTTGGATTTTGGGTGGTCGCTTACAGGGGGTTTGACTGTATTGTGATATAATGATTTCAACCCTCAACACCCAGTCACAGAACGGTATTAACCCTTCAAGTCCCAACAGTGACCAAAATCAATTTTCTCCTAACGATACCCATACATTGTCAAGAGGTTAGATTATGAGAATAAATAAAATGATCACCAAAGGGAAAATGCTTTGATCTTTTATCAAATTCTCTCAACTCATTCTGTAAGGAAATGAAAGGAGATCAGTTTGGAGAATTTGTATGTGGATATTGGGGCTTAAAGGGTTAATAAAGTATTACTCATTCTGTTACGATTTTATGTGTAACTTGTAAAGTAGATCTTGATCTTGTGTTTTCAGGTCTATGCCCTCTCAACTCATCCTTATGGCTGCCGTGTGATTCAGCGGATCCTTGAACACTGTATGCCAGAGCAAACAAGTCCTATCCTGGATGAATTACATCAGCATACCGAGAGACTAGTACAAGATCAATATGGCAACTATGTGATTCAGCATGTGCTGGAGCATGGCACACAAGAGGACAAGAGCAAGATTGTTCATGAGCTTAGAGGAAACATACTAATTTTTAGCCAGCATAAATTTGCAAGGTAATATTTCCTAGCAAATAAAGAAATGTAGAAAATTGTTGTTAGCCATTTTCAAGAAATGCTTTCCTGTCAGCAAGATGGTCCATTCAAACAGTGGTGATCTATCCCCTTGCAGACCTTTTAGACTGTGAAACTCGAAGGTTTCGATATGTGATAAATAGCCGATCTGTTATTTTGTCATAGCAAGAGAAATAGACTACAGTGCAGCTTTTGAATACATTCTTTTCCTTTCACAGCACAGCACCTCAGCACTTTATGTGGGGGTTCTGCGGTGATTTTTGAAAAACGCAGTGCCTGTGCTATGTCAAGTAGTCATATATGTGTATAATCATCATAGGCAAGATACTGTGGTTGGACCATCTTGTAACAGCTTATCAACATTGCAGTCATCTGGCTCCTCTGTGGAAGACCCATTAGTATTAATCTGTACTTTTCCTTTCAGTAATGTTGTGGAAAAATGTGTGACTCATGCCTCACGTGCTGAACGAGCTATGCTCATTGATGAAGTTTGCAGCAGCAGTGATAGGTAAGAACTAACCAAGATCTATAGTCCATTTGATTTATTTATTTATTTGTCAGCGTTTTTTCTTTTTATTGCATAACTTTGATAGCATTTTCTTCACACAGCATTGTTAGTTTAGTTTTTGGCAGCCTCCAAAAGTTGTTGCCACATGTGGCCATAAAACGTGTGCTTTTGTATTTTCTGTACTTTTGAACCCTGTATTATGCAGACCTCATGTCAAAGAAGCACGTTAAGTATTAACCCTTTCAAAATTCAACAGAAATTGCAGATTTTCTGTTAAGTGATGGAAAAAAAAATAGTAGAGTGTTAAAGTACTATAAAGAAGTTTCAAGTTAATGGTTACTTGATAGGATTTTGTCCACAGATTCAAAAATTAAAACTACCTTACAAGACCATCTTTCATTTAAGGAGTGAAGAAGTTAAGTGGACGAAGGCCAGGGCTCGAAATTGCGACCCATACGGTCGCATTTGCGACTTACTTTTTCCTATTTGCGACTAGAAAAACGAGAGTAGTCGCAAATTTGCGACTAGGTTTTGCCTTAACTGATACGAAATAAAAGGACTAGCACTTGAATTTTTGCTTAAATAAATTTAGAAATAAAAAGATTCATTGAAGTAGCGTCTTATAATTTTGTTACAATCTGAAGGTTTACCGTAATTTACCTGGAATGCATACACGCAACGATATTCCTTCAACAGCACGCCATTCTCAGCGGGTTCTGTAAACATGTACATTGCAGGCTCATATTTCGTTTTGATTTGCCGCTGACAGTCGTTAGTCACTGAGCAAGATCGAAGGAACCGAAACAAGCAGAAAAACTGGAGTCAATAACTTTCGTTGGTAAAAAATGAGTACTTAAGGCTTCATTGTTTCTTCGTTTGACAGTAACGGTTAGTTTAAAAAAAAAGATTTACATGTAAAATAAATCGGTTCCAAGTGGGTTGCGAATCTACGTATACATGAAAACGAGGTTTAGCAAACAAAGATGGCGGAATGTCCGCATGGCACGTATCGTCGATTCAGTCCTTCAGGGTTCTTTGAATAATCACTGTAGTAACACCCCTGATACTTCAGATGTAAAGCTTAATATATAAAAGAATTCGTTACTTGTTTTGTCATCGGTGGAAAACCTGCAAAAGGTAAAACTAAAGGAATTTAGTTACGTAACGTAACCTATAACCATGTCGGATGTCCGCCCAGTACAAATGTTATTGCTATTTTGCAGAGATTGGAGGCATTTAAGAACTGCAGTTTCCTGCTGTAATATCTGTTCATGATTTGGAAATCTATCGCTTTGACTAAAATAACAGACACTAATTTATGTGCCTTAACGCAGGTTCAACTTGATCGTTTAGATGAACTGGTGTTGTCCGAGATGCTAAACGTTCTGTACTATTAAGTCTCGAAATGACATGAAAGCTGTTGAAAGAATGAAAATTAAAGCGTTAATCATTTAAAAGCCTACTTATTTCTTGATTAAATGGCCTCAATTAATTTCGCGACTAACATTTTCAAAGTTGCGACCAAATTTTCGTAACTAGTCGCAAATTTGCGACCAGACATTTTTTTTAATTTCGAGCCCTGAAGGCACAAATGGTTACTTACGTTTCTCTTTTGTATCTCCTGAGCAGTGCCTTATACACCATGATGAAAGATCAGTTTGCTAATTACGTCATCCAGAAGATGATTGATGTGGCAGAACCTCCTCAGCGAAAATTACTGATGCACAGGATTAGACCACATGTGCCAACACTCCGCAAGTACACTTATGGCAAACACATTCTGGCCAAGTTAGAGAAGTATTATATGACTATGAAACCAACACCTGAGTTTCTACCTCTTACAAATGGCCCTTTACTGTAGTAGCTGTCCTGTCCGGTCTTTTGGTAAGATCTTAAGTGGATTAACTTGAGTAATCCCAAGTTAAAACCTTTGGGAAGTAATTTTTGGTTTGTGAAGCTTGTGGGCAGCTGTTTCAATACATAATTTAGTTTTGAAAGAGTTCTTTTCCTTGACTGGTGCATTGCTTTGTGAATGCATGTCTGCAAGATCATAATACTATATTTCATCATAATCTTTTAAAGGGTTCAGTTGATTTAAAATTTAATTATTACGATTTATAATCCTGTGCTCGACTTGAAACCTTAACTGTTTTTGATTTTAAGTTATTATTAAGTTATTTGTTAAATCTGTTTTGATCCATTTTGAATTATGGTGGGTTCCCTTTGAACACATGCCTTGCATCCTTGATGTTAATAGTACCAAACTATTTTAATTCTTGATCACCATTCATATTGTTAACTTTCATCTCCTACCTCAGTGGTGCTTTCATTTTTAAGGCAATCAAAGTTCTTAGGCATGCCAACTCTAATAAATATTATTGATGAAATGTATTTTAAAATGTGCAGTAGGAAGTAAAAGCTAGGGAGGATAGGGTTATAATATCAGTAAAAGGGCTAGGTCAACTATCCTTTTTTTTCATTGTAATTTATCTTTCTGAAATGGCATAACATTATTGGTGACTTAAAAATGTAAATGTTGCAGCTCGTCTAGACCCCAGTTAGTTACCTTTCATTCACATCAAAATTAGAGAAAATCCCAGATTTCATTTTGTAAAATATGGAAAATCAAAATGTACCTTGTAATAAGCTGCCAAAGAGGTTTTTGGTTGAATGGTCACATCACAGGAGTACATCCACAGTTTAAGCAGTTAGGACTTTATGCCCTCCTATGAATACTAGTTTCTAGGATCAAAGGGTTGAACCTATTGGTTGAACCATTTTGGTCGCCATGGCGCCTAAAATTTTGGGGCTGGCGACTTGATCTTTGAAAAAGTCCCCCTAAACCAAAACAGTTGGTTGCCAAATGGTGACCAAGCAAAAACTTTAACTTGGAGGGTTGTTCTGTGTGGCATAAAATATCCTTGCTTTCTGAGACTGTTGCGTTTGCATGTTTACTCTACTCTAGTTTCCATTTTCACGAATTTTTCTTTGAATATCTCAAAACAAAGCAGCATCATGAGTCAACCAGCAAAACGTTTTATTGATCTAGCCCTGATAGAAGTAAATCTATCTCCTAATTTTATTTTTCAGTGATCTTTTACGATTCCTATATAGGTAACTGTTCGTACCATTGTTTGCTATTCAAATCATTTTCTTCAATATTGTTATTGTTTACTAAGTTATTGTGAGTTGTATGTTTTAAGCAGTGGAGGTCTTACTTCTACAGTAGTTCTACCAGTGTCGTTCTTAATTAGAGGTAGAAATTTTTGATAGATCTGTTGCACATACTCAAAGTGAACAAAGTGTAAACAATCTGCAGAATATTATAGTCATGATCAAGCGTATTATAAAAATAAGCCAAGCCATTTATCCATTTTTCTTATGATCCTATATGGGTTTTTAGGACATGTTAATCAATTTAATATCGTTGTAATATTAATACAGTGGATGCTTTATTATGAAACAAGAGCCTTCAAGAAAATTGAAATTGTTTATATTAATTAATGTACAATTGTACCATACATGCAGGAATCTAACTTAAAACTATTATCCTATTGTAAATTGTTTTCATACTGAATTAAGTCTAAGAACGTTGACTTCATTACTTTCAGGAGACTCTGAACTTCTTATTGTACGGGCATGCTCAACCAAACTGTCTCTCATCGTGTTTTTGTTTCTTAGTAGCTCAGTTGTTAAATATTCGCGTAACTGGCCGGAAACTGTCTTAAGACATAGGGAACAACAATAATTGTTGAAATTGAAAATCGAGGGGAAGTGGATTCTTTGTTGGTGCAGCTAATTTGAAATTAGAAAATTTTCCATCCATACCAAATTCAGCACATCACATAAAGCAGTTTGGATAAACATTGCCCAGTAAAATAATTTGTTCTTCTTGTTTATTATCACTTTTAATTTTTAGCGAACTGCAAACTCTTATCAGTCTATTATTAACAAAGTTGCTTATTATTGTAGCGGTTTTCATTTGAATGTCACCAGAAGGGAGTTCTTGTAGCTGGCAGATAATTGATCAAAAGCAAGTTAAAATAACTTAAAAGGGTGTAGGTCGTTTAGTACGAGCTCCAAACTCGAAGTCAGTCTCGTTAACGAAGTTACGACTATGAAAACGACAAAAATGATGCCGAGTACTTTCATGCAATTCAAGATAAACATGAAATGAATTGATTCTATATTTTAGATTTGACTGAACTTAATCCGTTTTAATCCTCTTAATTTCTTTTTGTTTCTCCCCCTTTGGCTTTACGTTAATTGCTTCGTGTTCCTGTAGAGCTGGAAGTGGTTTTTTTTGTTATTTTGTTGTTATTTATTGATTTTTTTGGGGGGGGGGGAAGGGTGTGAGCAGATTAAGTTCTGTTGTAACGTGAAAAGTAAATTTTTGTTTCCCAACTCCTTGTTTTCCGCGAGTTTTTCTGACAGTTAAATTATTGACTCTTAATTTAAAGCTATGCTATTATGAGTATATTTAGGACCAATTTAATAAACTGGAAGGTTCCTGCGTCATATTATGATAGCCACAAGTGAAGCAAAAGTGCCATGAATATACTGCAGGGAAAGATTAAGCTTGTGAACTAGTGTTTAATTAATGGGCGTGCTTATATCTACAATGTCATAATATTTTTAAATCTCCCCGACAAATTACAAGTTCTGCCCTTGATAAGTATTGTTAAATAGTTTAATCATGTGTAATAAGCGCCCAAGTTTCTAGGTTTTGTACGTATGTTGTGACATAGTGAAACTACCTGAATGATCGAAGGTTCTATACATATAAGAAATTTAAGCTATGTAAAGTGATGATTTTCAACTCAAGTATATGTACACCTTTGGCCTGTCTGTAACAAAATTCCTGTACATTTTGTACATTTGTAAATGGCCATCAGCAAATACATTATATTGCTTTTTAACTGACGTTCTGTATAGAGAGACCCTGAACAAAACGTAATATTAACTTGTTATAAACTATAACCAGGAGTACAAGTCTCTATTGCAATATTTGGCAGCCGTCTTGTTTCAGAAATCCGACGATGAGCACCCTCGTCAAAGATTCAACCCGATTGAACTCGGAAAAATTCGATTAAAAATCGTATTTCGTCAGCTAACTTCGTTTTTGTCAAATTAGCTCATTCTGTATGACGATCTTTGATCTCGGGTCTTTTAAGTGATAGTCGACTTTCACGCCACGGCAAGAGCACTTGTACTTCTAAATATATACCGGACATGGCAGTTTTGCTTCGGTTAAAATCTCCTACCACTGTTCATATGTATTCTCAAAACCAAATGCGAGTAAAAAATTTATAAAAGTTATAATATTGTAAGGATATTATGTTATAATCAAAGCACATGTCGAAGTTATTGCCGTTTTAGGTTTTAGTGTAATTTTAATTGTTATGAGCTCATTTTTCGGAGCTCGTCATTATAATACTGAT
Source organism: Porites lobata (assembly GCA_942486035.1). Lineage (NCBI taxonomy): Eukaryota > Metazoa > Cnidaria > Anthozoa > Scleractinia > Poritidae > Porites > Porites lobata. Next base: position 2,904,419 of record CALNXK010000038.1, on the reverse strand, counting down.
ATCGCGGTGTAATCATGCTAAGGGTAGGTTTTTTGTATTTTATTGTGTAATAACGACAAGGACCGCCTTGTAAAATGTAAGCGGTCATGTAGAGAATGTAAATGATGTAAAGAAAAGTAGACTTTTGAATTGCTGTATTAAATTGGAAGGTGGTTGCACAAATAAATCATGTCGTTTATCAGTAGTTGTTATGGTTTTTCCACCCCCATGGCTGTCAGAAGAAATAGTCGAAATAATTCAGTAAAAACTCATTGACTTTCGTTTCCAATCAGATCCTCTCCAATTAAGAATGGGTTTGGTATGCACATGTGTGAATTAATTCCTGGATTGAAATATTATGAAATGAATCATTTTTTGAACTGCGGATGAAGATTTCTGAAGGTGAACGTGATATTCGCAGTAGAGTGAACAGCCTAAGCGGTTGAAAAAAACAACCTGAACAAATTCAGGCTTGACCGGAAATGGAACCCTTACCTTTGCGATGACTGGACGCAACGCTCTATCCACTGAGCTAATCAAGCCAACTGGAGAGCAGGCTATAGCGTAACATACCTGATGGTGGAAATGACATGACTGAAATAAGTTTAGGTAACGGCATTATTTGTAATGATATTGGGCATAAGTAACACGAGTGATCTTTCAAAATTGTTATACGTAATTTGAGACAATTTTGAAGTATGGTATTTATGCCAAATAGGACGTACTAATCATGCTATTATTTGTTTACACTACTACCCAGAAGAGATTTGTAATTTTCACATGTAGGTATTTCAAATTAAGCTGAAATACCACTGTTCTAAGCCAATCAAATTTCAGAAATTTCTCATGTAGTAGTAGTGTGAAATTAATCATATTTTGAACTGCGGGTAAAGATATATGAAGGTGAACACGATCTTCACAGTAGCGTGAACAACCTAAGCAGTCGAAAATTTAATTGTCTTTTTGAAGGTAACTCCGAACTTTGCCTTCGTAAATTTCTTTGATGGCTAAAAAGTAGCCATTAGTATGGAGTTTTGTTTACCTTTGCAAGTGATCAGAGTTTCTCTCTCCGTGGCAGAGACACAAAACATTTCCCCACTCCAAAAACTGTAAAAGTAAATGGGTACAAGCTTTCCACGCAAGGATTTTTGGGATGGTTTGGGTGGACAAGCGTTTTCTATGATTGGGTTGCCTTGAATACCATCGACCAATCATAACTACTTGCGCTTGTCCACCCAAACGATCCCAGAACTCGTTGCACCGAAAGCTTTAACCAATTCCCCTTGCGCAACAGGACCGAAGAGGAAAGAAGGCGGCAAACCTTGTGTGACAATTACGCAAGCGTGGCAATAATGTGTTTAGTTTAGTTAAAAAAAAACTACTGCAAAAACCGTGTACGAACAATCTTGCTCAACGTCGGATCCAAAAAGATCGTGATCAGTCAAAATATATAAAATTGAAAACGTTACAGTGAAGAATACTTTGGCAGGGACTGATCAAAGAACGTGAAATAGAGTTAAGCTGCGATATTTCGACTGGCCAATACCAGTCTTCATCAGGTTTATTGAGATATCACGAATTTACACAAAAAAAAAATATGAAGTAAAATAATGACCGGAAATTACATAATATGACGTGGTAAATAATGACAATAATGTTGTATGAAGTAACTTTTCGCCAAACTTCACTTTCCTTTAAACAGATCTCTTTGTAGAGAAAACATAAAATGTTAAGCGAAGATAACGTCAAAACACGCCAGTAATAGCTTTGTCACGTTCGTCACGCACAAGCGTTTTGCCGTCCTCTTCCGCCTGCCGTCTTGTTGCGTAAACTCAGTTTATTTCCTAGCGCCTGCTACGCAGGCTAAAACTCAGTAGTTTCTGTAGTGGAAAATCTTCTTGGTGTATGCAGTAAAACAAGTTATTTACCGGAACTTCTCGCCTGAAACTTTTAAAAACTGGGCTATACTACAGACGTTCGCTAGTCTTCCTGAAAAGAAATTTCACGAATCTGGCATTCGGCATGGGATTTTTAGGGGGTTATATTTTGGCCGAGGGATTTTTTCGGATTTGATTTTGTCCCCATTCGATCATCCCTTCAAACTTGAAACCTGGAGTACCCCCGCCTGGGCCCCTGAGACTTCATCCAATCATACCTAAATCATTTATCTTTTGTTTTTTGGGGGGGAAAACTCAGAGAGTTGAAAAAACATAAACTAAACAAAATTAAGGGCAAATGTAAAAAAAAAAATTATTTTGTCATGACATGTCGTTACACCCAACCCCCACATTAAACCCCCACACCACCACCGACGTTCCACCGACGAACCTCATGCGGGCAGCCTAGTTCCAGTTTCCCATGGCGTTCGTTGCAATACATTCTGACATTAAATTCTGACATATTCAAGATGGCGGGTCAATATCCTGGGTACAATCCGTATGGCGGGCAACAACCACCTCATCAAGGTACGATAATCGTCATTTTAACCCTTGTAGTCAGTTACCTTACTTCTCTTTTCAAAATATAACGTGTTCGATCTTGTTTTTTTTTTCTTTTCGCACAGGTGTTTTTGAACTCGTTCGCTCCAATCATTTCTAAGAATGTAAAATGAAGCGAAGGAAGCTAAAACTTCAACACAAAAACTTCTCCTAATCAATATGGTGTCTTCAGTTACCTCTCAGTTACCAAGATGGCGGGTCTCCTGGGTACAATTTCCTCATCCCATTTTCCTAAAAAAGGAAGTTTAATTTTCCACTTGTTTTCTCTTTTCAAAATTAAATCTTGTTTTTTTTCTTTTCAGGTGTTCTTTTTGAACTGTTCGCTCCAATTTTCTAAGAATGTAAAACAAAAAATGCTAAAACATTTTGTTTGTTTTTCAACACAAAAACTTCTCCTAATTATCTAACCTGTTCGTGATTTTCATGATTATCTTTAATAAGATTATTCTCTCGCTTCAACTTGCATAAAATGTCCCTCAGGTATCAATTTGCGATTAGTTCTCAAGCCCCGACTATTTGGAGCGATATTTCCTTGACTGTTCGTGACAGCCTTACCACTAGGAACTTCAAAAAGAAACTAAAACTTCACTTTTTAAGCCTAAGTTGAACTAGCGCAGGATTCTCATAGCTTATTGTTGGTTTATTTGTCACTAGTTATGGACTGTTACAGGACTGCATGCATGTTAACTTATTTAATTTCAGTTTTGTATCTTGTTTTAGTTTTGTAGTTTTGTAGTTTAGCCTACAGTCTTCATTTCTATATAACATAATTTCTCTCATTCTGACCACAGGCGTATAAGCCCCCGGCTTTGGCTTTACTGAGTTTGTACTATATGAGCGATGGAATAATAAAGTTAAAGTAAAGTTAAAGTAAAGTTGCAAAGAAAAGTGGGAATGAAAGGCGTACTTCGTTTTCAAGTCTATATATAAGCTTATTGTTTGAAACTACAAAAGGCAACATGACTGTTAGACCACGAATTGCCCCGTCCCTTTCTTTCTTTCCCTCTCCCTCTCTTAGATGGACAGACACCACTGGTGTAACAGAAAGTGCCCATCTTAAAGATATGTCTGCTTCAATATAGAGAGTTAAAGAGTATAAGAAATAGAGACATGACTAACATGAGTTATTGTCTTTTAAAAAAATTATAGATACCTGTAATAATTATGCTGTGGCTATATGCCCGGCAGCGGGAAAGGGTCCTAAAAATGCCTGGCAGTCAGAAAAGATTTTGGATTTTCTTCATAATCTCTTTCTCTAATCGTATGAAAGTATTGTATCTTCATTTAGAATTACCAAGCAAATAGGGAAACAGGAATTTCTTCGGAGTGAGGGTGGTTCCTTGGGCATGGAGTAGAGTTGACACTGTTTTGACACTTCTTGTTTTGACTGTTCAGATAGCAAAATCCCCCAAAATAAGTGTCTTTTTAACCTACATGACAGCTCTCTGAGCCGCCTCAAAATGCCATGTTGTGCAAAAGGTTAGAAATTATCACAAAACAAAGAACCCTTTCAAAGTGAAAAAACTCAGAGGATCGATAACTGTTAATTATTTTGGTGATGTCTTCTAAAAACCAAGAATACATAAAAATTAACAACGTAGTATAAATACCCCCAGTTAGTGAATAAACAATGAGTTTGTTAGTTACATTAGTATTCCCCCACGATACAATACCTGTCCTTTTCAACAGGTTATGGAATGTCAGGTTATGGAAGCACACCAGGCTACCCTCCTCAGATGGGTTATCCAGCACATGGTGGGGGATACCCAGGGCACTTTGGAGGACCCCCAGGTCCTCCACCAGGAGCAGATCATACTTTGTGGAATTGGTTTATCACAGTTGACAGGGATAAATCAGGGCAGATAACAGCAGATGAACTCCAGCAAGCATTAATAAATGGAAACTGGTCACAGTTCAACAGTGAGACTTGTCGGCTAATGATAGGTATATTATGTAACACCATTTCTAAGCTATTTTTGGCTAGCAACTGAGTTCGGGTAGTTATTAGGGTTGTTTTACCATTTACAAAAAGTTTTTTCAGAAAATCTGGTTGGAATGTAAAAGGAACACAAACGTTTAGGTCATTCTGGCAGAATATTTCCAGGAGAAATGGAACGTTTGAAAAGGTAATCCTGTTTGTAATCCAGAAAGAATATTCCTAGCAGAAATTCATGTTCCATTTCTTTAAAGCATTCTTTGATACTAGTTTCAGGCCTTTAGGGAAAGTTCATTTAATATGACAAGGTGGGGGCATGAAGATATTGAAACTCGAAGCTTGAAATTTTAGCAGCCCCCCTCGCTAGCAGTTCAATCTTTTAGGAGCCCCCTCCTTGGTAGTCGAAAAAATTTCAGAGCCCCCCCCCCCCCAATTCCCTCCCCTGAAAAAAGTAGACTGTATTAAATAAAAATTTTTCAATGGTTTATACCCCTTGAGACTACAACATTTTGGGATTGTTACATTTGTTGTATCTGTAAACCACGTGATATAGCTGAGTTGCACAGGTCATTAAATTGTTGAGTTGAAAACCATCCGATCTGTATGATGATGTCATGGGTGTTGGTTTTGAAGTATACAAATTTTCGGACCCCCCCCTCCTAGCGCAACAATTTTTCAGAGCCCCCCCTTCAGGTGTCTAAAAATTTTCGGAGCCCCCCCTCAATATCTTCATCCCCCCCTTGTCATATTAAATGAACTTTCCCTTATGGTCATTTTTTGGTAACTGATTTGTACTGATGGAAAATACGATTCTGGGACGAAATTTACCAGTCCTGCATTTTGTGTACCATTTGCCCAAAGCATGGACCAACTGGTTTCCCATCAAAATAATGGTAAACAACCTAGAAGTACAAAAGTTTACAATCTAGAGGAAATAGTTTTCAAAAATGGTCGGCGCTAATTGAGGGCACTATTTTTGCATCGCTTATAACTGGAGATGTGGTCATGCCGAGCGGTACCTTCATTTCACTGTTATTTTAAGACTCTGAGCATTGGTTGGGCCCCGGGAATTGAACCCATCGCCTCCTGCTCTGAAGTCAATCGCTCTGCCTACTTAGCTTATCCTTACGGTGGTTATGTAGAATTTCATATTCCACTTAAGACTCCAGTTTTGGTGCTTAAAAATTAGCTGTTGAAAACCATAGGCTAGTAGTTCAAAATTAATAGTGGATAGTGCTATTGCTATCGACTGGATAGTGATTTATACATTGTATAGCACTATCCAACTTTTGAACAAAGTGGCTCTGATCATTGAATTCACAAGCATAAGCAGAAGACATAACCAATCGCAAGGCATCAAAAAGTGTGGGAGTAAGCATTGTGATTGCTTGCTCTTCCTCTTCTGTGCTAGACTCCAGTGATCTGGTTTTCAGTGATGGGTTATGATCAGAGTAAGTCAAAGAAAATGAGAATGTTCTGATTAATGTTACTTTCTTTTAAAAAATTTACCTGATTTTTTTTTATTTCATTGGTCATAAGCACTGTTAGCACTCAGCCCCCTTGCTTGTCAGTTGTTCACAAAATCACTGAGTAGCATGTGTCGTTGAGTGCTTTTTACTCAGCCCTCCATATTAGTTAGAAAGACAAGACTACCACTCCTGATGCTTGATCAACCAAAAATTAATTAATAAAAACTTTAAGTCTTGTATAATACTCAACAGAGTTCTTCTTGGTTTTGATAACCACTGGTATATTTCCAGGTATATTTGACCAAGATCAGTCTGGTACCATAAATTTTCAAGAATTTCAGCAATTATGGAAATATATTAACCAATGGAAGGGAGCATTTGACAGGTATGATCAGGACAGATCTGGAGCAATAGAGGGTCATGAGTTGCACAGAGCATTTGCTGAGATGGGATTCAATGTTTCTGCTAACTTTGTCAGCCTTGTTGTAACAAAGTATGTCTGTTTAATAATGACAAATATGAAATATACATGTATGTACCGTACATAACTCTTACAGGAAAAGGAAAATCTCCCAGCAACGACCTTGTAGACATTGCTTGGCTACTCTAATAACTGAATGGGTCCCTTGTTACTATTGTTGCTGTGGTTATTGGTTTTGTTTCTGTTTTTTATTATTACCAGGGTATTATTATTATTATTATTATTATTATTATTATTATTATTATTATTCAAACAGACCCATGTCTCACAGTATTGGCTGTGAAAACAATAGACATAAAAATATAACAATGACTCTATCCCTAAAACAATGGAGCTGCGTGCTATAGAGAACCAATGAAATTAGAGGTTTTTAAGAGCTGCGTACTAACTGAAATTATTAGCTTGATAGGTCGTTACCAGTTCTAGTCACATTGTACAAAATCATGTATTTTACCAAATACCAGTGAAAATCATTGTCACTCAACTAAGTTTTGTAGAGAGGCTCATGGCAGGCTAAGCCATTTTTTCAAAGTAGATGATTAAATAATATCCCATGTTGCATCTGGTATTATCACTAGGTATGTGACATCATCAGTATTCTACAGCTCGCATGAAGTGAACATTCTCCTGGTTCAAACAGTGATCTCAGGGTTCACTAAAGTATTTTGCTTAATGGTGACGTAGAAGAAATGGGGTCTGAAATCCCCACCTCCAAAATTTTGAACTCTGGTAACCTTGACTTCTTAGAAACAAAAGAGGTGCAATTTGCCAATTTATAGAAATGAGTAAAGACTTCTGGGACTGTGGGGACAGGGAGACAAATTGGCCTTTATTTGACCGGTACATACATACATACATACATACATACATACATACATACATACATACTTTATTGTTACCTCCCCGAAGGGGCTTTTCAGGAACAATGATTATATTACATTATTTTATAATAACTAATAATGTTAGCTAATTACTAATTACAATGTTTTAAACTTAATTAAGAAGTATTTACAAAATTATCTAAAAGCTGGCTTCTTAACCCATTCGCTCCCGGAGATTTTGCCGAAAAACGCGTTTTCAAGCTAGTCGAGTGGTTTTCTGGTCACTGTCGTGCTATAAAGAGCTAAAACTTACCACAAACCGGTTTACAGGTCGTACACTTCGCAGCCTTCTGATCCAGATGCAAAATATCAGCTTGCGAAGTTCGGGCATGCGCAGAAAGCAAAATTTCAAGATGGGTTTAAAAGTGACACAGCACAGCTTTCTCTCCTCCCTTCTTTTTTCGCTTTTCTTGCCTCATTTTTTTTTTCTCTTGCTGGGCATTTAGTAGGCTTCATTTTGGTGGGAAGCGTTTTAGGAAAGCTTTTAGGATCTTAGGCTGGGCAATGGAACAAGATTTTCATGGAGATTTTCAGGTCAATGTTGCGTGGTTTTTTGCTTCTTTCTCCGGCATCCTTGACTGAATTGTGCTCATTCTGGTATGGTTTGAAAGATCTCTTCACTCTGCACAAGTTAGTTTTGTCCTTGACCATTAAAACTGATGACATCACAATGGGTAGAAAGGACCTGGATCGGCACGGGCGGTTACGGGCGGTTCAGGGGCGAATGGGTTAAGGAACATTTAAGAATTTCAACAGATGTGTCCCCAGTGATGATCCTAGAATCCACCCGGGGGGTTACTGCCATATATGGGCTATATGGGTACGTGCCGCTGTGAAGGGTATGGTTTTCAAGCAGTTTACTCTTGGATATGGTATATAAATCAGAGAGTTTGGGTCTAGAAGAGGGTATCATTTTTCATTTAAACTGATCAATTGGCTGAAGATTTTAGTCTAGACTAGGGAAACCAGGAATTGCCACTCAAAAATATAAAAAAATCAAATCGGTTTTGTTTTGGCTGGACTGTGCTAGTGACCTCAGTTGTTTCTGGAAAACAGCTACTCTAGGATAGGGGGGATTGGGGAGTTTAGTCTAGTATAGGGTAGCAAAATTCACTTGAACTAGCTCTGGTATAGGCTAAGGGTTCTGGAGAATCCCCTTTCAACCCAATTTCCTTCTAATAATAAGCTTTATTTATCTATCCATCCTTAAAAATAACATATACAATGGATTTACATAATTAAAAGGGAAAAACATACTATGAAATATTTAAATGCATTTCTAATAAAGGTAAGTAAAAATATACAGATTATTAAAGGAGGAGTCTTGCAGCTCTGGCTGTAAAGAGTTTGTATGTCTTTGCCTTCCTGACTTTGGTAATGCTACTGAACCTGGTGTAATCTTAAGTTAGCTGTGGCTGGTATTTGGCTTTGTGAGAAATACTTGATTTGGGTGGTTAATATTATTCACAATTCTTAAATCTAATTCATGCTTTGTCACTACTTTGCATCTGTCCTCTAACATTGAAGGGGATGTTCTTGGTATCCTGATGATATCTAGGCACCTTCCTGTTTCTAAATTGGCAAATGTGGTTAAACCAGTTATCTTTTAAGTAATATTTTACACTGTTTTGGGTTGAAACCATCATGGCAAAATTGTTGCAAAAAATATTGGAATGTGTCTTGTGCTTTATCCAAACAGGTTTGACCAACATGCTCGTCGTAGTTTGAGACTAGACAGCTTCATTCAATGCTGTGTGATGCTGCGTGCCTTAACAGATGCATTCAAAGTGAGGGATACAAATCTGAATGGAAGCATTACTATTAGCTATGAGGACTTCATGTGCATGGTGCTATTGAACAAGCCATAGAATAACGGACTTGAAAGTCTTTCTTATTTATTTGATAAGTAATAATGTTATTTTAAAGCCTGTTTACATGGAGGTGGGAGGCCAGGTAGATGAGGTAACATGCTTAGGTGGGGTAACCCACCTGTCCCTATCATGAAAATGTGATCAAATTAAAATGAGAGATTATATGGAGAGCAGGGGCATAGCCAGCTTTTGACTTGTTGTAGGCCTGGCTGACTTTCATTTCCACATATCCTGAAAATTGCACGCATGACTAGTAGGCACTAACCTCAGTTCTTAAGCTTTTTAGCTCACCCCAACAACCCATGATTTATTACAAGCGGTAGGGTGAAATAGCCAAAAATTTGTAGGCGCTGGCCTACATGTCTATGGGCTGGCTACGCCCCTGGATAGGCTACCTGGGGTCCCCCACCTTTATGTAAAGAGGCCCTCAGTAGTATTATCAAGATTGAAAGTTGAAAACAGCACATGTATGTAGTTAATAAGGACAGCCGAGGCCCCATCTCCTTAGGAGGCTACAGCATTTTGGTCCAAATTCTTGACCACTTAGTGTGACCAGCTTCTAATTTTCTTTTTTTTTTTTTTAATTTTCAAATTCCCACATTTGAAGATTTTTTTCCCAATATGGTATAAACTGAACAAGTAGTGAAATACCATTGCTTATAGTTGAAATCAAACTTGAAAGTTAAGAGAATAAAGGAAATGACTAACAAGGATTACACTTTGTCGCACAGTTGCGAAATAGCTAACATCTTTAGCTGTATTTGAAAACGCCTTTTACAACGCTGACAGGTTTGTCTTTTTTAAATCGTGGGTTAATTACAAACTGGAGAAACGTTTCCAACATGTTTAAAAATGTTTTGTTCGTTCGGGCGGGCGGTGTACGGTCACGTGATTACCAAATTTTCTGGGATGGGTAGATTTACTTACCCATGGTACTCCTCTGGCGCGCGCGAAAATTGTTTCTGTTTACCTATAACATTTGCCATTTGAAAAGTTTGGGTTGTTTTGAGTGAAAATTGACGATTTCACAAGAGCCAAAATACCACGTAACGTGACCTTTTTCAAAAATTACCTGTCAAATTCGCTGCTTACGGTTAAATCATTCCAGTCAAATGCACAAAAATTTCCCCATCCCTGGGCTGCACATGGTTGCCTTTGACTTAAGTTTCAACTATGTTCTGTTTTCTAGTAAAAGCAATAACTAACATCTTCTTTTGAAATGCGACAACAGAATCAAAACATTTTAGTCCTGTACAGCATTGTAGTCATTTCAAAACTTAAGTAGTAACCTTATACTGAGCTCAATCTAAATTATAGAATATCCACTAATGCCCCTGTCCCATGGATAGTATGGATAAAACGTAAGAATTTGATGTTAGGTTCTTTTGTGAACGGCACCAAATGAAATTTATTTTTAAAAGTCTTGATCACTGACCAGGGGCGCTTACTCTGCATTATCTACAAACATGGTCACGAAAATCAATGTTGTTTAAACACACATCAGGGATAATCTATCTCTGTAAGTTTTATGACAAAAAGTATTTTGTCCCTTAGCATTGCGAAGCAATATTTGCACAAAGTCTCATTTAAAAATATGCTTTCGACTTACATGTTTTCACCGGATGTTGCCCTGCCACAAGTTTTTGTGTATGACGAAAGATAAAAAAATCACACGTAAAGACATGAAACAGTTCTGGAATCATGTGTTAGATTTGCTAGTATACTCCTAGACTTGCTACAAGTCGACCTCTTGTATACTCCAAATGTTCAATTAAATGACATTCTTGAAAACAGTTACAAACACCGCCCTTATACTAGACATTAACCCTTCTGGATGATGACATGCAAGGCTGTGCTGTAAGGAACATGCATTGAAGGAGCCCAGTTCTCTGAACCTGTAAAATCTAGGGTACCCATGGTTGTGTGAAAGAAGAAAGATTTCTAGCCGCCCAAGAGCAAAAGGCTTCAGGGTCCACCGGGCTCTGTTAGAGCACAGCCTTGACACGAGTTCTGGTATTGCACATTTTGTATTGCCGTAAATACTTTGTGAAACAATTCAAAGGTACTTTCGGGAATATAGAATGTCTGTTAAATTGCCTGCCACGCTAAATATCCAGCCAGAATATGCCTTCTTCACTTGGGGAAATGCACAAAGTTTGTGGGTACCATTATTTTGTTACCAAGTAATTACTCTCTGGAGACGCTCAGTGCTACAATTAAGACTGTTGGGAGTGCCAGGAGTGCCTATTAGTTCACCCGTGGGGTGGGAATTTGTACCTACCACGTCGCGGAGCGACCGACCGAGCAAGTCTCGAGGTCATAACTCAGGCCCTCAGGCAACCAGGTAAAAAAATAAAGGACTTTTAGAAAGCTTAATGTTCCTCCTAAACAATAAGATGTTATTGAATTTCGGTAAACTTAAATGAATTTCTATTTTCTGTTAATGAAGGGCAAAAGGTGCAATTAATAGCGAAAAGAGCAAATTTTCACCCCAACTCTACCCCCGTCCCCCGCCCACTTTTCCAACGATTCCCAGTGACCGTGACACTCGGTCGTTTGGGACTTAAGAACCACGACGACGGCTTGGTCGACGACGACCGGAAGTGAGTTACACTGTACTGCGCAAGCGCGACTAGTAAATTTCGTCGTCGTGGTGTCGTCGACGACGCCAAACAAAGGCTTACCGGACGTTTCGTACCCACGGACGTTTCGTACCCAGACGATTCGTACCCAAAGTTGAGATGATTCGTACCCAACGCTAAGATGATTCGTACCCAAAGCTTAGATGCTTCGTACCCAAAGCTTAGAGGATTCATACCCATGCAATAACCAAGTCTTCATGTTGTAAACAGTGTGTTTTCATAGTTTAAGTTAAGGCTTTCACTAATCTGAAGTCTCACCTCCTCTAGTATCGGCGCCGCTCACGCGTCACGAGTCTACACAAAGAAAGTGAGCGGTGGTTAATTTCATCTAACTCGTGTGAGAGCGAACGAGTTAACAAAATGGATCGCGTGAAAGCGCATGAACTAACAAAAGTTTATGATTCGACAAGTTCAGACATCGACATATAAATTGGACCCAGCCGTGAAAAGTGGGAACAAGCTAATTTCGTGTAAGTACCATTTCCTTTTGAGTTGTATGTTAATGAAGAGTCTCACCTCCTTTAGTATCTGCGCCGCTCACGCGTCACGAGTCTACGCAAATGAAAGTGAGCGGTGGTTATAATTTGATCTAACTCGCGCGTAGGTAACGAGTCGTTCTGATTTATATAAATGTTTATTTTAGATTGTTTTGAGAGAGATATGATTAAAAATGTGTTACTATCAAAACGGCAGTTGGTTACGAATCAACTAAGCTTTGGGTACGAATCATCTTAGCGTTGGGTACGAATCATCTCAACTTTGGGTACGAATCGTCTAGGTACGAAACGTCCGTGGGTACGAAACGTCCGGATTCCCAAACAAAGTATACTCACGTGGTCCTGCAATCCACAAGCTTCGGCAGGTATAAATCCACTGTTTTAAGCGATTTTTGAAGGCCTTTACATTTTCTTGTCCTCCTAAATCCAGGTATCGTTCCTTTTTTCTCCAAACAAGCGATGTTGATTGAAAATTCGACTAATGAATTGACTTTACTTTGAAGAATGGCAACAGCTGAGGAGGCCGAGCGAGCGAACTCGTAAGTGAATTGTGATAAATTTATTTGTACGTATTTAGGTAAGGCAAATCATATATCTTTCATATAGAGGAAATAAACTTTATATGGAAAACAGCTATCACATCAGAATGTCTCTTTTTCGAAATCTAAACTCTGACGGACACTCGGACTCGGCCATCTCATTCAGTTGAAAGTTGAACAATTTCGTACGGAAAGTAGGTGTATTTCCACTCGAAAAGGTCAGACAGCACAAAAAATTTTTCATCGTCAATGAATAGACGTACGGCTTGAATAAATAAGATCTTGCGTTGTTTTGAAAGACGCCATTGCGGAAAACTTTGTTGCGAACGAACATCACAGTTTTACATCTATGTTTACATTCAGTGTCGTCGTCGTCGACCTACCGACCGACCGCATCTTAACTTTCCTTTTTCCCGCCGAAACCGACGTTCTCGTTCCAGTCTTTTCCCAGTCAACAGACGTCGTCGTCTTGAACTTCGTCGTGGTTCTTAAGTTCCCTAAAGACTGGGTCGGGGTCAACTGAGCACCATCGGTTTCCGGCGGGGTTGAGTCCGTGATCTTGTTCGTTTTAGTGGTGGGAAATATGTCATCTAATGAAAGCAAACGAAGCCATCCAAGCGTCGAAGAAGGCTGCTCTATAGCTCGAAAGAAGACGAAAAGAAAGGATTCTGTTCACAAGTTTCCGTGTTCTCTCTACGTTAAGTTTTGGTAAGCATTCTCCTCGCCATAAGCTTAGGTTTGTCTGGTTTGTGTATGCTTAAGCTTAGCTAAAATGCGCAAAGGCTTATAATCCTTGCGTACTGTAGTCTAATCACGTTTGAGTTTAACAGCGTATTTAACCCTCATTTGAAGACAAGAGGTTAAGACTTCTAAGCCATTTAATATCCTGGCTTGTGGTTGTTCTCGCTGGAACTGACGTGCATGACGTGCAGATGGAGAATCGCAGCCTCGTTCCCAGTCGTCCTCGGCAATTTCGAACATGACCTCAGCTGTTATAAGTTTGTCGGGAGAATTCCCTAGCCTTCTTCCCCTCACTCGGATAGCGCGAATACGCCTGGGGACGAGAGTGGGAGAATCAATATCCTTGTCATGCTTCGTCCAAGTTTCCATTTCCACCCTGGTAGGTACAAAACTCAGGTCACAAGTGCAGGACACTACTCTATTGATAAGCAACTGAGATGAGCAGCTTCTCCTAAACAGGGCTGTCAACCCCCCCACGTCATCAAATATTGAGAATTGATAGGGAAGAAATGATAGATAATGTCATATTGCACAACAAATGACGTCATTTGTGCCAAAAATGCATGTTGATTCCAATCAACGTCGATAGCACATAAACAGTTCATATTTAGCCACATTATTGCTTAAATTACAGTGGCATACCAGAATTTCTGGGGAAACGTTCTGTGTTTACAGTAGCTCAAACAACACAAATAGAATTGAAATTTATGGTCGGAAAGTCGATTCTACAAGAAATAGCAACTTTGGCAATTATCCAGGAGATATCAGCCTCTAATCTGGAGACTGGGAGATAAGGTCCAAAATCTGGAGTCTCCCACATTATCCGGGAGAGTTGGCAGCGCTGCCTTTAGCTAAAACGCTATTCTGGATTAAGATTAAGGCTAGGAGAGACTTTTAGTGTTGTTTATTTTCTGTGGCATAAAGACCTGTTCTCTAGCCTGCACTTGCATCACTTGTGACCTGTGACCTGTTATATGCAGTTTGTACCTGCCGAATTCAACCCAAAAAATGTGCACATGACAGTCCTGAAAGGTAATTTGGGATATGATCAATACACTGAAGCTTTTGAAGATAATTTCCTTTTAATAGCACTGGCATCAATGGCTTCTCGTGCCATTCTTTCAAATTTCTTTGAAAAACAGTGAACACAAAACCACCCTCAATACCTTTTGGGATTGTCACTTGCACTTTTTCCTGCAACCTTTCTCGAAATAGCCATATATGACTCAGTAACCTTTGATGATGTCTTCAACTGTCATCAACTAATGACAGAGTGTGTGATTTGTGGTATGGCAATGAATACAGACTGCTCTCTAACAACTGTATTCTCATATCATAGGCTTTTGAAAAATTATGAGTATGACCCTAGTGGTGAATACTGTACAAGTATTACAAGTGTGAGTTCACATCTAAAATCTGATCAAGAACTGTTACAAAGGAATGGTAGCAATCCCTTGACAAAAGGCAGGTTCTGTTTAAGAGATAACATCCTCAAACTTTGGAAGGGTCAAGTAGTTGAAACAAAATTTTCTTTCAATAAAGAAGAACAGAGGATTCGAGCATTCAGAAATCTGCGCAGAAAGGATTTTAACTCTGTCAATGGACCACAATTCAGTGACTGCCCGGCAAGTGAACATTTTATCCAAGTTCCTGGCTGGCAAGTAGCCATCAATAATGACAAGTCATTGTCAATTCTGCGAATTGAAGACTGGCTTTTGGATGGGCAACGAGTTGTCACAGAGATACGTGCTGACCAGGGGCAGGAGAATACAGAGTATAAATGCATTCTCAGTGCACATGGACACAGACTAGACACAAGGTATGCAGGTTTGAATCTAGGACAGATGTCGAGTCCTAAAGAAGAACTTGAAATGTTGGCAAAGTGCTTATCTATTACACAGTTGTGTAAAGGTTTCAAGCCACCTGAGGCTGTTACTCCATTGTGTGAAGGATCAAGCCTCCATGATGCTGGCTTTTTAGCACATGCTTCTATTAAGATAGCGGAGTACAGTGCCGCTTCTGATCCCACTGCAGTGGAAATAAGAATCTTTTCAGGCAGATGTCAGATTTTCCGCTCTTCAAAATTACTTTGTTCAGAGTGCAAAATGTGCCAGAACAATTTTGTTAGGAAAGTGCAGAGGGACAGGGGGCATGCTGGAAACATGGGTTCAAGAAGTAACCATCGTTACATGTCTAGAGAACAGCTTCTTTCTAAGCTGAGGAATTTACAGAAGGAATTCCGTAATTTCAAGAATAGAGTGAAGGAACGTGAAAACAAATATGAAGAAATTGATGGTGATGATGATGGTGAAGATGATATTGATGATGACAATAGTGATTTCAATGATGGTGATGTCGATGACAGTGATGATGATGTCAATGAGAGTGATGATGACATCAGTGAGTCTAGTGATGATGATACAAATGCTTGCAATGACACCTAAAGCAACAGAAAAGCCTTTCAATTTTTTTGCGAGAATCTCATTGCCATAAACTATAAACAGTCTGTGATGCAAGATTAGAATGTTGATATTTCTGAAATGGTTAGAGAGAATATTTTGAAACTCACTGATGTTGTAAAGTCAAATAGTTTGTCTCTAATATTATTATTAACAACTTAGTTTCAAATGACAGCATAAAAATAAGGTCTGTATTTTTACCCCCAAAACTATAACAAGTGATACACTAAACTGAATTAATCAAATCCAAAAATAGTATTATGCAGATCAATCTACACAGTTACACTCCACAACAATTAAATTTTCATCTGACATGAACTATATATTAAAAAAGAGTGTTAGTGCTAATCTCCTTGCATGCAGTCTCTCAGGGCAGGGAGTAACGCTTGTTCATTAGTCCTTTTGTCCATTAATCATGGACTCTTCCTACAGTGTAAATTAACTTCTGTCACACCGCTTGGTCTATCCAGCCTATCTGCCTTGGCAAATCAGTTGGGAGCTTAAGCAATGACGATGGTGACAGCAAAGAGAACATCATAAAAGCAATAGGTTTAGATATTTTTTAAGCAAACCAACAACTTAATTCGCACATGAATCATGCTTTTTCCAACATAATCTTATATTGCTGTTCTTGCAAGACCACGACATGAAACTGCCTGAATGCATGTCTTATGAAAGACATGAACAGGAGAATTTAAGGATTCAATGTTTTTGTGTTTGTGAACATAGAAAAGTCCTTTAGAATTCAACTCCAGAAAAATTTGCCAATATTTGACAAATTGAATGAGATGGATTAAGTGCGAACAAGTTTGATGCAGCATGAATTCACCTTTTGTGTAAAGTTTTTGCTGAGTTCACTGTTGTTTAGGCTAAAGCTCCCTAATAGTTTCGAGAGGGGTGCTTTGCCTTTTTAAACTGAAGGGGCTGGATACAAGTCAACACTTACCTTTTGCCATAATTGATTTTGTCTTTCTTATTTCCTGTATGGTTTCCAAGCCGATTTATGGCCATTTAATGGGTTTTAATGGAACTGGTTTGCTCTCTCTGTAATTCTCTTGTAAACATTAAACGACCATAATTGGCTCAGAAAACCACACAGGACAGAAGAAACACACAACTTAAGCAAAGTAAGCCGATTTTTATTTAAATCATTGACAAATAATTAGTCTAAAGTTTTCATTTTTTCAGTGACTGTTACAATAAAATTCCCATTAAAGGGACATGTTATAGTTTGCATAAAATAGGTATGAACTCTGTTGAACAATGAACTTATAAAATTTTATTGCTTCGTCGATAATTTTTATGAGAATAAGAATAATAATTACAGTAGATGAGAAAATATAAAATTGTGATTAATTCTATTTCTCATCATAGTTTGTTATAAGCTACGTTGCAGTTAACCTGAGTTTTAAAGGGATCTATAATTTCAAGCATTATTTTGCTTTTCTATAGACTCCCTCAAAGACCCTCATCGCGATTGTTTTAATTATTAAAATATGATAACGAGTCTATAGTATGGTAACGTAAATTATGTACGTATCAATGATGGAAACAATAAAACGAAAAATGAAATGAAGAGGACTGAGTCTGCTTTATAGAGGAGCATGATGGCCGGGTATTCTGAGATTGCTCCCAAGCGTGTTCCTTAAAAAGGGTCCATTGTCTGTATGTTTAAGCAACTGCCTCCCTGGGTCAGGCTTCAAAATCCACTGTAAAAGACAGCACATCTGACGACCTTAACAGTGCCTCGGAAAGCACTCCCATGGGAGTTTGTAGCTCAGAAACTTGCAAGTTCTCCATATCAATATCAGTGCCACGAAATATCCCCTGAACTAAAGTTCTTTCGTGCATCGAGAAACACGCTGGTTTGTTGCAACTTGCGAAAAGCAAACGAAGAAATTTTTCTCTAAGAGAAGCCCTTGCATTTTGTTGATCTTCAAGATCACGGTCAGTTTGTAAGAACTGGGACTGCTGGGAGTTACCATCCGTAGATTGGGTTTCTACAGCGCTGTACTCCTCTCTATTGTCTTCCATGATCTTGACGATTAAATAACAGTTGTGTCAAAATTTAGTTACAGTAGAACTTTCAAAGTTTTTCAACTGTCATCTCAAATTCCCCTTATCTCTCAGCCGGCCATTTCGCATGCGGCGAAAAGACTGGTAACCAGTTTTGCCTGCACAGAATTGTGGGTAGACTAACACCGCTGGTCAAAGGTACTTTTTCCGTCGAAAATCCAAGATGGCGGAAAAAATTAGTAGTTCTGATAGTGGCGCGGGAAAGTTGACACAATTACCTGTAGCACGAATAAAAACGATCATGAAAAGTTCCCCTGATCTGCCACATTTTAGCCAGGAATCCGTATTTCTCGTCACTAAAGCTACGGTAAGTCTTCTTTAGATCAGATCACTCAAACTTAATTTACACTCCTGCTCTTGGAAAGCCGAGACCTGGCAGAGCAGGGATCCATAATTCATCTTTTATCGGAGTCGTCAGCTGGGCAAGTAAGCCTGATGAAATACTTGCCCGATTACAATTTGGTTGCCTGGACAAAAGTGAAGAATGGAAAGAATGGTGAAAAAATTGTGTTCAACTTGAACATTTCTGATTTGCATTTTGCACTGTAATTAGGCTGGCGTAGCTGGCGGT
Source organism: Porites lobata (assembly GCA_942486035.1). Lineage (NCBI taxonomy): Eukaryota > Metazoa > Cnidaria > Anthozoa > Scleractinia > Poritidae > Porites > Porites lobata. The sequence continues at coordinate 2,885,779 of CALNXK010000038.1, read as the reverse complement.
TTTTTGGTCTGTGTTTCTACCCAGAGTGTGTTCAAAAGACACCCATGCATCAGGTCAGGTTCAGCTTTCGTGCAGCTGTCTCTAGTACTTGACTCACAAATGAAAAACACATCAAGAAAACTGCCAGCTACACAGGCTACATACACTGTCAACAGGCCTGAGGCAAAACAAATATTTAACAATTATTCCTCGAGCCCAACTATTGACTCAGAGGCCATGAGGGTGCGAGGAATAATTGTTTTAGTAAAATTCAGCTAGTTGGTCAAAAATATCAAGAATAAAAAACTTTTAGCTAGTTAAAGCTAGACTTTAATCCTTTTTTGCCACCAAAAAGTCCATGCTTTTTGCTGCTAGTGGGCTATAACATATAGCCTAGTAGCAGCTCAACCAATAAGAACGCAGCATTGATAATAGACCACTAGTCGGATTTTACTAAATAGATTTAGCCAGGACTAAAAGCAATGCTCTCATACTTATAAGCAAAAAATAAAATTATGTAATGTTAAACCGCGATGGCATTGAGAACGGCAACAAAAACAATAGATCTAATTAGAGAAAAAACAAATTTGCATGTGCAGCACACTTTTTTGTGCGTTTCTTTGCTGTTGTTTTAAAATCTTACTCCATTCATTTATAGATAACGCATATAACTTGCTAAAGTGAGGTTTTATTTTGAATTAACATTTGATTTGTTTTGCTTGCAGGAATTATTTATAAATTATCTAGCTGCCTCTGCCTATAAAAAAGAAAGTGACACTAAGAATCTGTCATATAAAGGCCTTTGTAAGTATGTTGTTAAATAAATGTGTTTAAATTATTCTGAAACAGTGCACCACTTAAATTATTAAGTAATTTTTATTCTTTTCTGGACTCCAAGCCAACAAGCATGCAAGAATTGCATAGTATAAATTTTTAAGTAGTGATGGTTGGTGTTAAACACATCTTGTTAGGAAGGAGGCTTTTTATTAGCTCTTAAGGAAGAGTTATTTTGTTTCAGTGGTTGGGAGTTATTTTTAATAACAATATTTAAGGAAATGTGTGCTATCACTGTAAATGTAATATTTTTCACATGAAATCTTTTGTACCAGCTTCAACCACTTACAGTCTCCAGAACTCCAAACACTAACGACACTAAGCTGGATTTATCATCTTTTATTGTAGCAAAGGTTGTTGAAGATGATGAAGCTCTTCAGTTCTTGGGAGGTAAACGCTCTTTTGTAAATGCACGTTGTCCAAAAATGGATTCTAAAACTCTAGGTGACAGCCAAAGGAAGCTTTGCTGTGTTATTTAGGTGCAGATCAAGGGGAAAGATAGCCTGAGAAAATGGCCAACATCTTGCGATGCCATCAAGGTGGTTTTCTCACAATTTACATCTGAGAAACAAACACACAAATTCCTCATTGATGCCGTAACACTACCCAGATCTAGGTTGTTCTCCTGATTGGCTGAAAATTTGCTTCAACCAATAAGAAGTACAACCCAGATGTTGGTAGTGATGCTTTATCAGTATGGAATTTCTATGCTCGTTCCTCAACATCACTTTGCTGGGAAACCAGTGGTGGCATTGCAAAATATTGACTTTTTTCTCAGGCTAGGAAAAAGAGGGTCCAGGGTCATGCATCTGCAGAAAATCTTGAAATTTTTATCTGCTAAAAGTCCTTTACATTGTCAATATTCTGTAACATAAACTGATGTGGATTTTCACCTGCTATTAAAATGCAATATAGATGGAGCTTAATTGTATAAATGGGGGGCAAGAGGTCTAGTGGTAGGAGATAAAAACATTTTGGCCAACAAATTATACCTTTGAGCGAGGTCCAAATTTTTGTTTTTGAAAGCTGTCACAGTTTATCATTGGTCTTTGTACACATCATTTTACTGGTACCACGCCCTTGATCCTTTCCCTCCCACTGACATAGTAATTGCTTATTGCTTTTCCTTCACTAGACATTGTACCACCTAAGGTGCTAGTGAAAGATTTCCTGGAATCAATGAAGAAGAAATCAAAGAAAGCATCTATTCAAGTGGACAGTTCAAGCTCTGACTCCGAGTCATAACTGGACATTACTGGCATAATTTGACCAGAAAACATTGTAAATACTACCATGTTATATTCATACATGTCCAGGTTAACCATTTCCCTCCCAGAGTTAATCAATGAAGTGCTGTGATTTCGCGTTCTGACGTTTCCATCATTGAGCCAAATTGAATGGTTTGACCATATTGTTTGACCATCCAAATGAAACCTCTTTCGCAGTGCTTTTGTTTGCCTGTGCTACAGACGGAACTAAACGCCTCGTTATTCGTTTAGCTCATCTGCAAAACAGTGCCAAAATCCTTGTTCTGGGCCTCCACCTGTGTAGCAGGATCTGAGTATGCATCATGATTGGCCTGTTAAACAAAGCCATTGTTGATTTGCCAATCAGACTGAAGGGAAATTTGAAACTCAGTTGGGGACTTGGGACAAGGATATCAGTATTTCTTCCTTCACATTTACGTCAACAACACAGGCTATGCTTTTGTATTAGTGTATTTATTATGCTGCACAAGGTGGTTCTGACTTTTTAAAAAAGTATGACCACTCAAATGAAACCTCTTTAGCAGTACTTTGACATGAAACTATTTGACTATATTTTGGCAAATGAATTGAGGGCAGTAGGATGTTTTTCTTAGATTTTGATTTTTAACACATTTCAGGGGCACCCAACGACAATTTTCGTTAAAATATCTGTTCGGAAGACGATTTGAGATCTAGAATTTTCGGAACATTTGTTGTAAAATTTCTTGCTTGCCTGCTTTTCCTAGGATTTTCGAACATCTAAAATATGGTATAACTGCCTATTTTTAACGGATTTTTACCCTAAAACGGTCACCTAGAATTTTCGGGAGCCTTTTTTCTAGCTGAAATTTTCGAAAAGGTAAGTTTTGATCCCTATAATTTTCGGATCACTAGACTTTTAGCTAGGAAATCCGAACAGATGAAAAATTTTTAGGGGATAAAAATATGCCTATATCTACCGTTTAAATACGAAAATACGTTTAACAATGCTATTTTTTAGTGGTTTTGAACTATATTCTCGTTGGGTGCCCCTGACATTTGGGAGTCAAACTTCATGCATTACTTCAGAACAAGGTGTGTAACACAACCCTGGCTTTGATTCTCCTACACAGGTACATCCTAACCCTTTAAAAGCCTAAGACCAAATTTAAATTCTCATTTGTTGCCCCTATTCATTTATCATAGAAGTGTTGGGGAGAAGTTGATAAAACATCAAGCAAATTCATCTTGTGTGACCACTTCCTTAATTCTCATGACCACTCTGTTTTACAAAGCATTGATATTACAAGGAGAAATTTGATGCTGATCACTCTTAACGGGTCTTAAAGGGTTAAAAGGGGTTATGTCACGAGGATATTGTTTTTGTAGTTCACCTCTGTGCTTCTGTATCTTTACTCTGTACCTCATCACCCATACACAAAATGCTCCTGAAGAGTTACCGTAAAATTCCGAAAATAAGCCCTGGGGCTTACATTTTTCAAAGGCCCTTTTTGAGGGGCTTATTTTTGGAGGGCCTTATATTCAGAAGGGCTTATCTACGGAGGGAAATTTGCGTTTCAAAATCGATTGGGCTAGCCTTATAGTTGAATGGAAATTGACCGTTTTTCCTTTGTTTTACTTTGTATTTGAGGGCAATTTCCAAGTACAAGCCCCCAGGGGGGCTTATATTTGGTGGGGCGATTTAACGGAGAGTTTTTTGCGTTACGAGTTTGGGGGGCTTATATCTGGAGGGACTTATACGTGGAGGGACTTATTTTCGGAATTTCACGGTATGAAGAAGACATCAAACAATTTTCATCAGGAAGCACTAACAATAATACTTTATTTGGTGAATTTTGCATGCATAGCATTAAAACTTGGAAAAGTTGGCCCAACTCCATGTATTTCAAGTTTCAATCCATGTCCACCTCTGCCATCCATTGCAATAGAGCGTATTCACGTGACGTCACGGCGGCCATGTTGGTGTCTCAAACCAGTCCTGTGGGAAGTGATCTCTTTTGTTATGTAAACGCTTTCTTTTGTTCCAATAAATTTGCGTAGATGCTGGACACGTGAGTGAAAACGGTCTATAGAGGACGGGAATCAGTTTCAGTGCCTAAATATAGTCTTTAACCATTATTTTTGGAATTCAGTTGGTGTAAAGACTAATTTTTTTTTTTTAAGAAGATAGCATTCATAGCAAATAGCGCGGCATAGCCCCTTGAAATTCGTTTTTATGACCTAATGAGCCAGCCATTGCTGTAGTCAACCGCATACATCTGGTCAATGAATCCACAGTGGCTCTTATTTCATTGGCGCACTCGATCGCTATAGTAAGAAAATAGATGGACTGTGAACAGACTACAAAGAAATCCTCTTTCATGTGCAAAGAGTGTGAGACCCGTCACACTCGCAAAAGTAAAGAAAAGGAAAACGGATAGGACTTCGAGAAGCGCAAAAGCGGGGGTGCTTACCATTTGACAGAAGAATCCGGCCGGGATGTCGAAAGCGTGATAATGGTAAGCGATTGACCAGTTTACTGCAGAATTGCCATATCCGTTACGGTTTGAATCCAAAGAGGGGGAGATTTGAGTAGCGTGAGTCTGGAACCGAGAAGGAACTGAGAAATTGGATGGTACGTAACATTCCGTTTGTTCGTACCAACCGGAATTAACGGACTACCTCAAAACGTACTCCTCAATTTTCGGTTGGAATTTCCGAAAAGTGACATTACCATTTACTTTCCATCCGGAATTTCCGAGTTTTCTGTGAAGTGGTAAGCACCCCGGGTAGTAAAGAAATCGAACAGTAGAAATCGAAGCTGAATGAAAGCTGGCTAGGCTTTTCCTCCGAATTTTGCTTTTTAGGCCGCTTTTTGGGCATATAACCGACAGATGTTAGTACGGTCAACTTTCAGTTAACGGACACCTCTACAAGACGGACACCTGGTGTTGGTCGCCGCCGTTTTTCATTCATTTTACTGTAACTATACTCTCTATAAGACGGAAGAAGGACAACGGACACTTTTGAAACCGTCAACGGACAATTTCAAAATTTGGAAGTTCTTTATGCAGTGCAAAATACCTCAGAACGAAAATGCACTGAGGTGCTCTACATAACAGTAAATCGCAAAATGTTTGATATTTTGTAGTCTTGCTCTATTTCTTAGAGTGTATACTGTTACACTTTTAGATAACGAGCAGGTGAACGTTAAATGAACTTTTGATTGCACAATGAGAAAATATTTCAACTCTTCTGGTGTCACGTTACCTTGACTCTATAAGCCGGACACCTCTCTAAGACGGACAGTCAGCAGGGTTCTATCTAGGGTACAAAATGCCTGACTTCCCCCATAAAAAATATTGTTATCATTACAGCATATAAGTAGCTATATCAGAAAAATTATCCAGACGCGACGAGGTCGGTGCACACACTGTAACATTTCTCAAAATTGTGTCTCAAAATGCACCAGATTGCATCTCAGGGCATACTCATTTCCAAAAATTTCCGGGGGAGCTTACTCGTGAACCCCCTAGGAAACTCGACGCCTTCGGCCACTCGGGACTTCTCCAAACCATAAATCCTAGATAGAACCCTGGTCAGGACCCTGGTCAGGACCCGTTCCAAAGGTGTCCGTCTGAGAGAGACTTGACTGAAAGACGGGTAACAGGTACCGAGCACTGGAAACGGGAAAATGAAGAATGGGAACAAAACAGAGAGTGAGTAATGAAGGTACTGCTGTCATGGCCACGGGTTAAGTTTCCACTCAGTTTCATTTTCCTGTTTCAGGTGCTCGGTACCCGTTTCCTGTTTCCTGTTCTAATTTTTATCGTAACATTCTGTAACAAGCTATAAATTTGGGATCAATTTAGGGTTCTGGGAAACTGCCCACCCACCCCTCCTCTAAGCTAACATTAACACTTACTTCTTACTTGAGGAAAATGATGGCTGAGGAGAGGGGTGGGCCGGGTGAGCAGCCGTTTCCCAGAAACTCAACAGGAAAAAAAAATCGAGGTCATTTCCAATTTGATCTGCTTCCTTCTAGCCTGAGCAAAGTAGCGAGTAAATTCTCTCTCCTTTTTCCCCAATTGCTCGAAATACAGTTTGTTTGCCCCCCATTTTGCATACAGACTGCTTCCAATTTCTCCTGGATTTTGTAGTCGTTCCCGAAGTAAAAATTGAAAGCACTGATTACTAAACCAGTTTCTATGGGGTGGAGAGGAGGGAGGCGTGGAAGGTTCAAAGTTAAGTGTATGATCGGCGATCAAAAAAATGAGTACATTCTTATACTTCTAGGGGTCAATTTAGTGGTGTTTTTCATGCATGTGAAATAAAAGCCAGATATCTTTGTATGCTGTTTTTGGAAACAAAAATCAAGCTGACCCCGACGTGATTCGAACACGCAGCCTTCTGATCTGGAGTCAGACGCGCTACCATTGCGCCACAGAGTCAACTTATGGGGTCCGAGATAAAAAAGTGAGTGTGGTACTCACGAATAAACACATTGCTGATGCCCGGCGACTTCGATACATATTTGCGATCTCCACCGAGGTGGGAGTTTAACGTCCTCTCCTTCACAGCCGAGGCCAGTGTCATAGGGAGTGAGGAAGAAAGAAAGCGCATGCTCATAGGAGGCAGGGGGGGTATTGGACCGCAGCGGGAGACTCTGTAGAGAAGAGAGCGTCAAACGTGTTGTCGGGGACAGTGGCAGGGTTTATAATGTTCGATGGCAATTCAGTGGGAAGCTTAAGATCCGACGACGGCGACGGCAACGAGAACGGCAAAAAAAGCAATAGATTTAGCGCCTCTTCACATGACCCCGGGTGACCGGGATGACCCGGATGATCCCGGTTGACCGGGCTGACCCGGATGACCCTGGTTGACCGGGCTGACCCGGATGACCCCGGTTGACCGGGATGACCCGGATGACCCCGGTTGACCGGGATGACCCGGATGACCCCGGTTGACCGGGCTGACCCGGATGACCCCGGTTGACCGGGCTGACCCGGTTTCCGAGATCTCGCCTTACCTCAAAATCCTTCGTAGAATTTTCGATGTGTTCATAAGAAAGGACGGGCTGGCTCGGTTGCCGAAATCTCGGTTAGTGGGCTGGAAATTTTGCCATATGAACACTTCAGCCCGGTTACCGGGACGAAAGAGCGCGAGGAGTTGTGGCGGTCTGGATAGCATCGTCTTGCATTGCCTGCTGTATTTACATAAGCATCATAAGCATCGCATTTGAGTGCAGTAATACAGTACAGCTTTAAGAGTTGCCGAAGCTATGATAGCCAAAGTTAAAATTTTTGTATTTCGCCATGTTTGCTTTTTTTTCTCGAATTTGGCCCCATGAACTCCTTCCCAGGATCTTTGGCCCCTCGGGATGAAATTTCTCAAATGAACCCAAGGCAAAACGGCGTCCCGGTAACCGGGCTCATGTGAAGAAGCCCTTAGATTAGCAAAACAACAACTTTGCAAGTGCATTACACTTTTTTGTACATTTCTTTACCGACTACGACGTGAATGTGCCTAATTCCACGTTTTGTCGAGGACAAGAACAGGAGACAACAACTTTCTTTTCCTTTTCCTGAACTTTGATACAGTCCTTTAGAACTGGATTCAACTCCAAAAAAGTTTGCAAACATTTGACGAATTAAACGAGGTAGAATACGCGTCATAAAGTTTAAAGCAGCCATCATTCACTTTTGAAGTCACGTTTTCGTAACCGTACGTCTCTAGAACCGCACCAATCGAACAAGTAAGCCTTGCCGAGGGATTCGTAGTTTGATGAGCTGTAGGCGTACAGGAAGTACTTTTCGCCATCCACTTGGTTGTCCCTCAAAGCAGAACAACAATTCAAACAGATGTTGCGATCCTTTCACTTTTTAGTTCTATGTAAGATTGTGATGCAATACGCTTCAGAGAAGTGAAAATAAATTCTTCGTCACAAGCCCAATGTAACAAGGAAGTACTAAAACGTCCTAAACTATTTTTAGAAATCCTGACGTTGGCCAAATTATCATTTACCCTGCAATCTCTTCTTCTTAGAAATTATTAGACTTATTTGACGAGATTGTGTGTTTAGCGGCAGACAAACAAACAAAGTTTCTAATAATCAGTGAACTGCTAGATATTGAGAATTTTCATGTTTTATTTCGTCTCCTTTGCGTGACTTGTTTTTCACGGTCCTTAACGAAAGCCAATATTTTCGTATTATCTTTTGAGTATTGAAAAAGCAAATTTAAAGCACATCAATAGTCTCTAAATAGAATTCGCTGAAGCAAAACCTACTTTTGTTTCCACACAAAAGACACAAAGTGCTTATGCCGCAAACAGATACACTGTGTTTTAGGACTTAAATGCCTGACCTCTGACATTTAGGGATGTTTGGAAATTTAATATTCCATTTGATTAATTATGGTAGCCCAAACATGAAAATTATAATTTACAATAAATATTGTTTTCGGCGACATTAAAAGAACTAAATTTATAACTTGATGAAAACAACAATTATTGCACTACATAAATACTCTCCTGGTGTGCGATCGCCAATTGTGAGCCGATTGTTTTAAGTTCTTTTAAAACTATAAAAAAATCTTGTTTTTCGCTTAGTCTCGGCTTGAGGTCACGTCATACTCGAGATCCCCTGAGTTCATTCGTAGTCTGCGTGAGTTCAGCATTTCGTTTTTTGACAACCGCTATTTGTTTTTCTTTTTCCACAATATTTTTTTCCAAAGCGTCTGCTTTCTTTTCAGCCTTCTTTCGCCGGACAACAGCCTTGGCGATCTTTTCTTTCATTTCCTCCAATTTTTCCAAATACTGTTTCTCATTTATTGGCGTATAATTCTGTGAAAATCCCTGGCCTGCTCTCTCCACTGCCCTGAGTTTTTCTTGAATCCTACTCATTCGATCTCTAGCTGTCAACTCACGCTTTTCTTGGGTCAGAATCTCCCTCTCTTTGTTTTCAATGGTCTTTTGCATTTTAGCAATAGCCTGGACAGTCGACTTAGTTTTCTCTCGATACTGTTCAACGGAACACTCCATCGAACCCACATCAACTTTATTCTTCTCCAAAAATACCTTCATGTACGCATTCTCGTCGTATCTCTGATTGGCAAAGTACAATCGTTCCTTACAGTAACTGACTTGCGTTTCGATTTTCTCCATATCTTGTTCTGCCTTTGATATCTCATCCAGTATTTTTCTCTTCTTACTCAAAGCACGCTCTTCTCTTAAATTCGCTTCAGAGAGAGCTTCTTTTGCTCGCTTTTCTCGATCAACCTGGGCTCTTGTGTTCGCTGCGACGGCATCCATCTTCTCACGTACAGATTTCAATCCAGTGTTTAGAACTTTCTTCGGCTCTCCTCGCACTATACAGGCCATTGTCGTTTTCGTTTAGCGTGGACAACAGATTTTCAGAAACGGGATTCTTCGGAAGTCGTTGTTGCGATGTCACGCTTAAGTGTATATTGAATTGTCATCCACTTTACTAAGTTAAAAAAGTTCTTCACACATGGATGCTATTAGCCAATCAAGAAACTAGCTATTGTTTTCACTGTCAAATGACAGATGAAACGGGAAAGGTGAAGTTCTAATCTGTGCAAGAGATTTAGCTTGTTTTACCGGAAATTGATAACAAACTTTCGCTACTTGATTAAAACATTCACGACTTATGGATTTTGTTTAAAAGCATCGCTTAACTATTTTTAATTGAAGCTTAAAAGAAAAGCAGATTTGTAGTCCGCTACATAGCAGGTCTTTAAGTTGCCCTGTCAAAGCTTTTAGCTGATAGCACAACAAACTGATATCTAACAGGGTTAATTGTATCTTCCTTTCTTTAAAAAGATAATGAGAAATGGGAAAACAGCAGGAAATCGGTTGTTTTTTTTCTTGTAGTAACGTTGCACGATATTCTGTTTGTAGGCATTTTAACGATCGAAAGACGCTGACCATAAACTAAACGCAAGTGCACGCGGAACTTGCTTTATGTCGCATTTTATTCGTGCATTTCAGTTTACTTTTCTGCATTAGACCCGCAAGGAAGTAGATATAAGTCAGTCTCACTGAGTTCGATCAGCTGTCTTCCGCCTTAACTGAATACAATGCCGCAGACATTTGTTATATGAAATTAAATCACTGATATGCAGCATGTTGACCTTGCTAGCTTAAGTTGTGGAAACTGACTAATATTGTTACAGACAAAAATGCCACTTCTTTAAATTTTCGACCATTTCTCGGCCGTAAAATTCTGGCTCAAAATTTCAAGAATAACGTAAGAATAGTTAAGCGATGACGCTTACCTTAGCAGGTTTCATTGACTCGTAGAAGACATTAAATGGTTTTCAAACCAAAACCTTTATCAATACAACACTTGACCGCCATGATAACAATGATTTCAATTATTTTACAAAGAAGCCGCTGGATGAACTAATAAGTTTTTTTACGCTGTCAAAAAGGTCTTCCGTTTTGAACCAAAGTTTGTATTTCGAGTGATAATGCTAGCTAGGGACGAGGGAGTTGGGGTGGAGTTGTTGGGCTGAGAGAGACCGCACTATCTTCGCGAATATTTCTGAGCTATATCTTGGGGACCGTAAGTTCCGCTGTAGAATCAAGAATAGGATACTGAAGTGCAGAAAGTTTGGTTTAGAAAGTGATATCATCCTATCATACATTCCCTTCGAGCTGTCAGGGAAGGAGCCGACGAAGAAATGAAAATGCTGCCAGACACCCCGGATTCAGTTTGAATGTTTACACCATAAGATTAAGTCCACAGACTCAAAAGTTAGAACCACCTTGTACAGCATAATAAACAGTACCTCAGGAAAGTACTGTTCAGTAGCTTTTATTTGAATGGTTACACAATAGGATTTCGTCCACAGACTCAAAAGTAAGAACCACCTGAAAAAGGTCAAGAAAAAATTAATAAGCGGGTTAAGGGTCGTTACTTTTGAAAAGATCGTGATAGCAAGGGGGTTGGCGGAGACGATTTTGTATATAAATATTTGTCATTTTTCTGCTTCAATTAATTAAGCCGGGAATTACTTCATGATAAACAAAGAAGTCAAAGTCATAACATGTCATGGAATTGTCGTTGACAAGTACGCAATATGTCCTCTGTGACATTCATTCATCGATCTTTCAATCGTATCTTCGCTTGTTCATCTACTCATTCTTTCATGCTGGCACTGACCCACCAAGCCAGCCAGCCAGTCGTCTGTCATCTCATCTCAATCATTCATTTCATTAATTCGAACTCTTTCATTTTTTTTTCATTCACTTTTCATTCTTTCGTTCGTTCGTTCATTTGTTCGTTGATTCATTCGTTCTATTCAGTATGATCATTGACATTTTCAGTCTGTCAGATGATACATTTCTTGATACAATTTTCCGCATTCGTTGTTTAACTAGACTTACTAAAAATTTATTTTTGCTCAAAAATAGACATAATGAACGGAGAAGTTGGGATAAGTCGTTTATCGCATAAGTACGCTCCATACTGTTAGTTACTGTTGTCTATAAGCACTATATTCTTTTGCGCATGATCAAAGGAGAGAAGCAAACAAGAAAAAAGCCGAGAAAGTGTCATAAATTATCACTAAGTGTAAGTGCCCATCCCACAGGCAATTCATGTTCACATCTGTAATGTCAGTAAATTGTGTACGTGTCATATTGGTGACGAGCAGAGTCATGATTTCACCTCAGGCAGGAACCAGCTGCTTATCGGCTCCTCCTGGCATTCGAATTTTTTTTTTTTTTTATGATTTTTGAGAAAAATTCCGGTGAATCCTTCTAGTGGTTTAGAACCGGGTTTTTCGCTTTTCTTCAGCGTCTTATATTCAATATTATGCCGTAATTGCTTCACCTGACATCTTTAAAGCTGAACCCCATATCTTAGGACCAAACATACAGCCGTAACCTCTTCATAACAAAAAAGTGGCCGTTATAGAGAGGTTGCCTTCATGGGGATATATCGGGAAGTACAACATGATCATGCTTAATGTTAGCCGTTTTTAATTGACTCTTAGCTAGCCTGAGATGTGCCTTCTAAGTATATTCTAAAAAACCTTTTTATAACTGAGAAGTACGGCATTTGAGCGCCATGCAAACCAAGTTTCTGACCATTTGTTCAGGATTACTTTTATTTCCCATTTAATTTAAAAAAAAGTAAAGGCGCATACGAGCCAAAGACCCAAACGGCTGGAGCTTATCCCGGTTTCAATTAATTAGCATGAAGCAGCTAGGAGTATTGCTATTACCCCCTGGACGGGATGCTAGATTTTAAAATGGAAACCTGAGGGAAAACGCCATGCTTGACTTTAATTTTCGCCAGTCGCTGAAAAAGCTGGCCGTTGTCATGCAAGAGGTAATTTTGGCAGTTGGACGCACTTAGTCGTTACCGTTGTAGAGAGGATTTTAACAAGAGTTAACGTACGGATTGTCCGCCGGGATAAAAGAAAAGGTGGTCGTTTAAGGGGGGTGGCGGTTGTGGAGAGCTGGCCGTTGGTGGAAGCGCGACCGTATAGGAATTAAGTCACTTGTGAGATTATAAATTAGAGATATTTAGAATCACGCCAGCAAACGACAGACAAAACCCAAGTGATCAATTTCTCAAACTAGAAAATGAGCAAATCAAAACTTTTCAAAGTATTTTTTATAGTTGCATGAGACCACGTATTTTTGAGTAGGTATATAAACAACAGTGTGTCAGTACATTGAGTAAAAGAAAAGCTTGGTCACGTGGTGCAATTCGCAACCGAAAACGTGTTTTCTAAATCTCTCCATTAACGCTGAAATTTAGCGCCAAAATTAAGGAGTTATTTGCCTCACCTGATATTAAATTAATGATATTGCAATCAAATCTGATGATTATCACTTTTATTGCTTTCTGCTTACGAAGTCTGACGTTGTCATAAGCCAAAAAGGCATATTTTTTCTCTTCAAAGCGAGGTTATATACCAATACTTTCTGAACTACAAGAAACCTGACTTCAAATTATAAAGACTTGCTCTTGGATAATTATGAGGTGTCAGTAGCTTTTTAAGTAATTTATCTCTCTCGTCGAAGTTACATTTTTGCTGTGCGTCAATTAAAAGATTTCTGTATAGCTTGTCTTGTCGTACGTGCTATTGCTACATCACGATTTTTTCAAATTAGATATGCACAAGTTATTTTTGGTTTGGTTAATTGTTTTATAATTCCGTTAACATTATTACTAAAGTTAAGACAAAGAAAAATGAATAAAGCTGTCCGAAGCATAAAGGACAGCCGACAATAAAACAGCACAGACAGTGAAAATGCGAAAACTGAACGCCAAACAAACTTTTTTACTCATGAGTAACAAACGTCGAGTTCCGTGTCAGTGAATAAAACGATGTCGCTTAATTCGCAAGTATTGGCTTTGCGATAAGATAAACACACAAAAGACGCTGTGAGATGTGTTTTCATCTGTTAATTTCTGTTATCACAAAAGCGATTTTCTAATTCCGTTACTTCTTTTGTGCAACAAATTTTAATTGAAGTATTTATGCCATCTTCTAATAAAAAGAACCCTCTTGGGACTGCTTCGCGTATTTTACTTAAAGACCGTAATAACTCTAGACTTAATTGCGCGTGTATAACTTGAGTGTTGTCTATGATCTTGTAAATCCAAGGACCACAGCGAAGGTTTTGAATTGTTTGTCTCTCAGATGGCAACATTTCTCAATACCCAGAAAAGCAGTTCGTCTGCACCACGTGGAGCGGACATGGCAAGACCTAGAAACAAGTTTCTTCCTTCGATATTCGAAGAGAAAAATGACGATAAAATTCAGGATTTTCGCAAAACTCTGAAGATAACTGAAGATGAAGATGTGGATGTGGATTTGGAAGTTCGTTCAGCTATGCACGAAGGAGAAGGCGCTGATGAAAAGAGTCTACGAGAGGATGTGGCAACGCGAGGCAACAGAGCTAGCACCGCGGGCAAGTTTAAATCGCTTGTGAGAAGTTTGACCGAAACACGCTTTGAGAATGGTTCTTGGCGTTCAAAACGCCAAGGTTCAGCATTTGTGGGTAGGAATCGCATAAGCTCGGGTATTCCTTCGGCTAATCGATCATTTGGATATGGACAAAGGAAAATAACATCTCCTGGTGTAAACAGGGGTCGCGCAGTTGATATGCCTGAAGTCATCGATTTAACAAATCCCGAAGAAGCCAAAAACATCGCGAGACGTTTCTTTGAAGATGAACTTAAAATGGACTTAGCTGACCCACGCTTTAATAAACCTGAAGATTTCATCGCCAGTTTGCGCTGGAAAGCGGAGAGAAAGTTCAGTTATAGTGAGTTATGGCATAGACGACGAAGCTCTATACATACATCATCTTTGATAAAAAATCCGGAGATTTTCCAACTGAATGCGAACACCGTGAACAACAAACTTGCAAAGCTGAATAATCAAGAAGAACTTTTCGAAAAATTACCACAATTCTCTCAACTTAAATCCAAATATTTTCAAGTGGCCTACTCCAAGCCAAAAACAGGAGGAAATGGTAACTCTAATGGAAGGAAAAAGCTAACTTCGTCTTTTAGAGAACAGACTGAGGCGGCCGGACCCAAGAGAAGACAAGGAAGAATTCTGAACCCAATACCAAGAGATGCGAAAAAATCGAAGAATGCCTTCAGGCTACGAGAACAAAGCAAAGAGAAGGGCTTGAAACAAACCTAACTTCGATAATTAAGAACAATCAAGAATCATTTACTCTCATTTTTGAGCAACTAAAATGTTTGAATGGGGTGCCTTTTGAACTTCCCATAGAGTATTTTAACCCGGGACTGTTTTGAGTTCTACACACAGTGGGCTTCGCGGCAGTAGAATAAAATTGCGAGGACTGAAAGTATTGAAATGCGCACCACTCAGGTCTTTCAAAGCTTCGACATCAGTTGATCGTTTGTTAGGTGGTTAGAACTTGGAAGACCCTGTATTCTGTAGTAATATTTAATATATAGTCATGCAGAATGACTTTCTTTCTCTTATCGAATATACGAAGACTGAAATGTTGTGCGGAGAGTCATTATTTTGTCCCCTCCCCATTTTTCAATTTTGAAGGAACTAATAAAAAATAAGTAACATGATTTTGAAATCACACACACTTGACGCATACATGTCGTCAAGGATATTTTCTATTAGTAAAATCCAGCTAGTGGTCTATTACCAAAGCTGCGTTCTGATTGGTTGAGCTACTACTAGGCTATATGTTATAGCCCACTAGTAGCGAAAAGCGCGGGCTTTTTGGCGGAAAAAAGGGATTAAAGTCTAGCTTTAACTAGCTAAAATTTTTTTATTCTCGATATTTTTGACCAACTAGTTGGATTTTACAAAAACAATTATTCCTCTCGCCCTCATGGCCTCTGAGCCAATAGCCTATTTGGCCTTCGGCCTCATGGGCTATGACTCACATCCCATTCGGGCTCGAGGAATAATTGTTAGGTATCAGCTGAGTTGATACAATTATTAATAATTGATGAAGTTAGAGACAATACTGAGAGACATCAATTAAGACAAAAGAAGGGAATTGCCAGTATGAAAGAACTGAAAAAAGAAAAACGCAAGTAGATTAAGGCCTGGGTCATTACACATTTTTCAGAATTTTTAAAGGGGGGTGGTATAACGTACAGTATTTTCAAGACATGCCATGACTAACAATTTAAGGCCCATCATAACCAAAAAATCTTCCAAATTCATTTTAAAAATTGTTCATAACTGCATCACGTAACCCTAACCCTAACCCACGCCCTGTTTTATCGAGGAATTCTTTGTTGAGTCGAAATTCCCACCAGAAAGAGAGTAAGCCATTTTTCTTTAGTAGGTCCAAAAAGTGGCTACTGATAGTCTTCTCGTAAAAACAATCGGAATGAGGAGAGGTCAATAAACGTCTTTCTCCTGTCGATAATTTTAGTTAGAGGAGGACTGGCACTAGTCAGTGAACACCAATTGCACAGGCCAATTGTAATGCTTCGAACCATTCCGAGCTGATTTCGTAGACACTTTGTACAGGACAATGTTTTGATACAGAAAAACTGGAGCTACTCGTTTGTCAAGTGGCGGGAATCGTTGGTTACAATTTTTGAACAATGGAGGGCGTGGTTGATCACGTGACCAAATAATTTTAATTGCTTTTTTCAAGTTTTTTTGAGTTTCGTTTACTTTACCATATAACGTCCCTCGTGGATGTCTTTAACCATTGTTTTTGGAAACTGTACATAAAAACCATAAATGACTTAGACCCAGGCCTTAATCTACCTGAGAATGCGATACAAATACAAAACGAACGCTACCAATGATCATCACGCCTATATCTATGTAACGTAAAAGAGCGATTCTAAAACACTGCTAAAACAAACTAACTGGCCACTGCTCGCAGGGTATCGGATACTAAGAATTCATTTAAATTCACCGTGACTTCCAGAAACTTGCCCGACCGGCCCAAACCGGGACGTTGATTTCGGACTCACGCATCTGCGTATACTCGACAAAACGAAAAATTTTCGGACACGTTAGGAATCCGTAAAAATCACTTTTAGTGTTCACTTTAGACTAATATCATCTAAGACTAAATAAATATCATATCAAATGTGTGTATTAAAAAAGTCTCCCTTCATTACCCAGCTATTTTAAGGGCGCGGCAGGGTCACTTTGCGCTTGACAAGGTGAAATCGCAAACAAGCACACAGGCAAAGGAGGCAATTAAATTTATACAAATAGAGTTGACGCCTATACAATTTTCGAAGCTGTGCCCACACTACAACCACTCAGCAACATGTTAAACTCACTTTAACACTATAAAATTAATAAACACTCTCGCAATTCTTCGGGGGTACTTTCGGAAACATTCGACCACTATCATTGACTACTTCGGCTTGCGTCAGTCTTCATATAAACTTATCATTACGTCAAACGCGCGCTATCGTGAACACTTAAAAGCCTTTGCCAACTTGTGAACACTATAAAATTAACGAACACTCTTGCAATACTTCAGGGGTACTTTCGGTAACTATCGACTATTATCATGGACTACTTCGGCTTAGTCAATCTTGATTTTAAACTTACCATTACTTCAAACGCGCGCTATCGTAAACACTTAAAAGCCTTTACCAACTATTGTAAACACTATCAAATTAATGAACACTCTCGCAATTCTTCGGGGGTACTTTCGGAAACTTTCGACCACTATCATTGACTACTTCGGCTTGCGTCAATCTTCATTTTAAACTTACCATTGCTTCAAACGCGCGCTATCGTGAACACTTAAAAGCCTTTGCCAACTATTGTAAACACTATCAAATTAATGAACAATCTCGTAATCCTTCGAGGGTACTTTCAATAACTTCGACCATTATCATAGACTACTTCGGCTTGCGTCAATCTTCATATAAACTTACTATTACTTCGAACGCGCGCTATCGTAAACACTTAAAACCCTTTGCCAACTCTTGTGAACACTATAAAATTAATGAACACTCTCGCAATTCTTCGGGGGTACTTTCGGAAACTTTCGACCACTATCATTGACTACTTCGGCTTAGGTAGGTAGGTAGATTTTTTATTTAAAACTCGGTAAAATCTTCAGTAATAATAGAGTAAAAATCTAATCACAATTAATTAGACTAAAAACTATCGACATACTGTTTTACAAGACTGCCGAGTGAGAGTCCGACGACTCAAATACATGTTTGATTTGCTCTTTAAATTTCCTGACTGATTTAGTTTCTCTCACATTTTCGGGTAAAGAGTTCCACAACAAAGCACCGCTGTAACTGAAACTTCGTTTCAAGTAGTTAGTACGCGGCCTGGGCAACGTCAATTTATGAAAGGAATTGCGCAAATCATAGTCTGTGCTTCGTTCGTGAAATAGGTTCTGCAAGTACACTGGAGCTTGTTCATTTAGAGATTTAAACATCATTATTGCTTTATGCTTCTTTCTCCTTATAACTAATTTGTCCCATTTGAGTATATCAAGAAGCAGGCTCGAGCTAGTCCCATAGTTGGCCTTTAAAATTACTCTAGCTGCACGGTTCTGTAACTTTTGTAATTTGTCACTCAGTTGATCACTTAAGCCATCCCAAACAAGGCTACAGTAATCAAAGTGAGGTTGAATTAAGGAGTTATAGACTAGTACCGCAGTAGATTGGGAGATAAGGGGCCTAATACGTCTAAGGGCACCTATAGCCGAAGTTACCTTCTTACACAATTCGTTAACATGATTAGACCAGGAAAGCCGATTGTCAATAATGAGACCTAATGATTTTGCGTGATCAACATTGCTGATAACTTGGTCTTCTAGTTTGATGTTTATTTCGTTATGGCTTTCCGCGAGAAGCTTCTGGCGAGAGCCAATAACCATAAACTCGGTTTTCGCAACATTAAGACTAAGCTTATTGGCTTTTAGCCAACAGTGAAGGTTCAGTAGCTCTAAGTTAGTCTCTTGTTCAAGGTCAGCTAGAGAGGAACCAGAAATGGTAATAGTTGTATCATCTGCGAACATTTTAGCGCATGCTGAATTAAGGCAGTTTGGAAGATCGTTTATATAGATTAAGAAGAACAAAGGACCGAGAATACTACCCTGTGGGACTCCGCATCTTAGTTCGCTTACACTGGACAATACGCCATTAACATAACATTTCTGGCTCCTGTTACCTAGGTAGGAGGCAAAGAATCGTAGGGAACCCAGATCAATCTTGCGTCAATCTTCAATCTTCATTTTTTGCGTCAATCTTCATTTTAAACTTACCATTGCTTCAAACGCGCGCTATCGTGAACACTTAAAAGCCTTTGCCAACTATTGTAAACACTATCAAATTAATGAACAATCTCGTAATCCTTCGAGGGTACTTTCAATAACTTCGACCATTATCATAGACTACTTCGGCTTGCGTCAATCTTCATATAAACTTACTATTACTTCGAACGCGCGCTATCGTAAACACTTAAAACCCTTTGCCAACTCTTGTGAACACTATAAAATTAATGAACACTCTCGCAATTCTTCGGGGGTACTTTCGGAAACTTTCGACCACTATCATTGACTACTTCGGCTTGCGTCAATCTTCATATAAACTTATCAATACGTCAGACGCGCTATCGTGAACACTTAAAAGCCTTTACCAACTATTGTAAACACTATAAAATTAATGAACATTCTCGTAATCCTTCGGGGGTGCTTTCGGTAAGTTCGACCATTATCATGGACTACTTCGGCTTCCGTCAATCTTCATACAAACTTGCTATTACTTCAAACGCGCGCTATCGTGAACACTTAAAAGCTTTTGCCAACTATTGTAAACACTATAAAATTAATGAACATTCTCGTAATCCTTCGGGGGTGCTTTTGGTAAGTTCGACCATTATCATGGACTACTTTGGCTTGCGTCAATCTTCATATAAACTTACTATTACTTCGAACGCGCGCTATCGTAAACACTTAAAACCCTTTGCTAACTCTTTTGAACACTACAAAATTAAAGAACACTCTCGCAACTCTTCGGGGGTACTTTCGGTAGCTTTCGACCACTATCATGACTACTGCGGCTTGCGTCAATCTTTATATAAACTTACCATTACTACAAACGCGCGCTATCGTGAACACTTGAATGTCTTTGCCAGCTCTTGTGAACACCATAAAATTAATGAGCACTCTTGTAATCCTTCGGGAGTACTTTCGGTATTAGAGAGAGGGGAAGTAATAGATTTATGGTAGCTAAAGCAAAAAGTGTGAGCCTAGCCTTGTGTAGCTACGAATAGTACCTCCAGGGATCATAGAGTGAGGACGAGACCAGAGGGCGAGTGAATATCATTTTCGTGCGATCTTACTTCTTACTACATCTTACTACAATTCTTTCTATGATCCCGACCCCGAGATGATCCCAATTAATTTTAGGAATGGAATGATGTCCAGAACTATGGATCGAGCAAAATGCATAACATTAAATTTTCACTAATAATCTTCACCTGCCTGCATTCTTTAATGACATTAATTTGGGATTACACTTTGAACTGGATTAAATGAAAATACTACACAAAGTCTAGTATATTTTTAGCAACACAATGAACTGCAACTGATAACATCAAGAAACATACCATTTTTTATTATAATATAGCCCGGGTTATAGAGAAAACTGCATGGATGTTAAATTATAAAAATGATGTTAACATTGCATGTCTTGGATAGTGAATTTTAAAAATGGTGTTTTAACATTTCTTAAAAATTTATAATGATCAGGGGCACCCAACGAGAATATAGTTCAAAACCACTAAAACATAGCATTGTTAAACGTATTTTGGTATTTAAACGGTAGATATAGGCATATTTTTATCCCCTAAAAATTTTTCATCTGTTCGGATTTCCTAGCTGAAAGTCTAGTGATCCGAAAATTATAGGGATCGAAACTTACCTTTTCGAAAAATTCAGCCAGAAAAAAGGCTCCCGAAAATTGTAGGTGACCTTTTTAGAGTAAAAATCCGTTAAAAATAGGCAATTATACCATATTTTAGATGTTCGAAAATCCTAGGAGAAGCAGGCAAGCAAGAAATTTTACAACAAATGTTTCGAAAATTCTACATCTCAAATCATCTTCCGAACAGATATTTTCCCGAAAATTGTCGTTGGGTGCCCCTGAATGATGTTGAAGGTGCAAAAGTCATAAAGGTGATTAGATGACAAAAGCGCTAAAAATCACATAAACTGTAGTGAAATGTTAAATGCTTTTCAAGATTGTAAACGCTGCAACAGACTTGTAATAATTCCGTGACGGAATACCATTGATTTATTGGGGATCATTTCGGGTTTGGAGATCATTTCGCGGTCGGGATCATTTCGGGGGCTGTACAGATCCACAATCTCTGCTCTACAATCCCTGAGAAAAATCAGTAGGACTCTTTCGACTATTGTTCGTATTCTAAGCCTGGTCCTTTTCTAACACAGAAGAATAAATTAGTGGGTTATTTTCAGTAAAAACTGTAGCGCTGTGTGGATGAGGAAGTAAAAAAGCAAACACAAAAATTAAGTTAATCATATGAGAGAGTAGCCTGAATTTCATCCGATTGCTTCAAGTCGTTTTCTCCTCTCTGAAACTGAGGAAATTACTGAGGGAATAATAACGACCCGAAGTAATCGGATGAAATTCAGGCTAATGAGAAAGCTATTGTTCTGGGTGAGTTCATCTGGAAAATCTGTCTTTGGATTTTAACAACTGGATTTTTTCGGGAAGGACAGTGGTTACGTATCTGGAATGAGTGTTCCCGGAATACGGATTTCCGATACGAATTCCGAGCTACCGCTTGCTTCCCCCTCCGACTTATCACTTCTTGCAGGGCTTTGTGGGAACTGTGTGTTTCCAAGATGGCGAGCTCGTTGAGCTCTTCAATGGAGGGCACGGGATTCAGTGACAGTGATATGAGTGCAGACGAAAGCTCATCGTCTGTAGCTCAAAGAGAAAAGAACCTCATAGCACGTCTAAAACAGGAAAATAGGGTTTTGAAAATGGAACTGGAAACTTGTAAGCTACGCTGCAAACAATTGCAGGAAGAAAACAGGGCTCTTCGCCAAGCAAGCGTTTCAATTGTAAGTTGTACGGTTATCAATATCCATTTCAGCTTTACAGACGTAGGGCTTAGAGAGAAAACCATATCGCTATAGTGAAATGTTCGTTAACTTTTTTTTCAATGACTATGTTAGAGATTTCACCGACAGACTCGATCAAAGTTACGTCCAGAAAAACAGCTGACGTGACACAAAAAGGTGTGACTCGCAGATAAAAGAAAAAAGGTTGTTGTTTGTATTTTATTTTTAGGGCCAATCTTAGCGTGAAATTGTAGGAATTTAGGTATATTAATTTGCGAAGGCAAATACTAAAACATGTCGCGTTTGATTTTGTTTCTTTCAACTGGCAAGTTTTACATACCCGTTTCCAATTAATAATTATTCTGAATTGTGTTCAGAATTCTTCCTTTGCTTATGATAATTTGTTCTTAGGAGTTTTTAACATCGTTCAAATTTCAGGGTATGATACTAGCAACTGAAAAGAAAAACATTACAATACTGTTTGTGAATTTAACAGGGGAGAAATGTATGGAAAAGACAATCTTCAATGGTGTTACTTGTGGACTATGAAATATATTTTTTGTTTAACATTATGATAGGCACTGCCAGTGGAAGGTGGTTGCCTTTGTCATGTAACTGGATTTGAAATTGTCTTGTGTTGGTGTTTTGTCAAAACTTCGTGTTCCTACAGAACTGGACAGAATTAACCTAACACTGAATGCGTTCGTGTAACGCCAATGGAATGCAATTGGAACACAAAAGGAATGCAAAGGAAACCCCAAAATTTGTGTGAAGGAGAACGTGTTCCATGCCCGAAGAAAACATACGCAAATGATAATCCGTTAGCCATTAGAAGACTAACAGATAACACGTAGCTAACGGCTTTTTTAATGCTCTAATGGTTTGTCCAAATGCACTAACGATTTGTTCAAGCGCTTCAACAGTTAACGGTTGGTCCGTCTTATGTTCGCCTTTACTTGTAAGAGGATTGTGCAAATCACCGGTGATGAATTCGACAGAAGTCTTCATCTGGTCTTATCGATTTTCAGGCAAACTGAATGCAATACTCAACAGGTCCCGTGTTTCTCATGGAATAACTTTTAGCACATTGATTGATAATAATTTCTTTATGTTGAACATGTATCTCGATTGCCGACTCGATTGCAGATTAGTCTGATAAAATGGAGATCAAAAGTCGTCTATCTTGGTGCTTATTTCTTGAGCTTGTTGACATTTGAGCCGATTGCGATAAGGCATAATTGCTTGACAACCCAAATAAAAGCTTTCCTGTATATTATTGACTTCCAATAAAGTACCATTGAAGTCATGCCGTTTGTTGAACAGACTTCTCGCCAAATCAACTTTTGCACGAAAATATTTACGATCTGTTTCTTCTTTGTAGAGGAGACTTTCAATCATGTACTAGGCAAAAAAGTAGATCACGTTTTACTGATGTTCATTTCTGAGCATCAATGCAAATATGTGACGCAAAACAAATGTTTGCAGATTTTGTTCTTTCCTGAAGCTTGTATATGACTACCTTACCTGTTTGAGGAAATTTACCCTCCACTCTTTACCTTTGGAGATTTTAGACGCCACCGTAAGTGAGTTCTTCGACAATGCTAATCTTTTACGAATGGTCATTAAAATGGGTGAAAACTGTTTGAAAGGGTTCAAGGGTTACAAAATAATGTGTCTAAAGTGACGGTGTTACAGACCCACAGAAAAATGTTTCCGTTGGAACTTCTTCAACAGAGCATTTAAGGTAAAGATCAATGGATTAATCGCTAACAGACATGATTCACGTTCTAATGGTTCAACATAAGATGTTAACAAATTGACTAACACCTCTAATGGACACAACTAACAGTGTAATGGATATGGATGAGTTAACGGATTGCCAAAAGCCTCTCACGGTTTTCATTTGATCTGTCTAATGGATAGCTAATGGTCTAGACCGTTTAATGGAATATCGTTAATGTACGTTTTCCCAAGTAAGGGCACATTTATAAGAACACATTCCTCAGCAAAAGACCACTCTCCAAAGAACTGCATTCCATTTTGTCATTCCATTTTGCGTTTCAAAATTTGATATCTGACTTACAATGTAACAGAACAAAGAGTAATAAAACTACAACTTCTAATTTTTTGCACACTCGATTTGTTTTGAGTAACTAGAGTTGCTGTTGCTGAAAATGATACAGATCATGTAACTTGCAAAATGGAGCCTCTGCAACTAGTTAAGATGGATTGAATTTGTCCGGCCAAAAATGCCTATGTCCGAGCAAAATCATGTTTGACCGGACAATGTGTCCGGCACCTGCCCAATAGTTATTTCAAGCCCTGTTTGTGGTCAATAATTTTATTGTTTATGTTGAATTTTATCCTTGGTTCAAATATTATAATATTTACATTTTTTCAACAAGTTATTGTACATAGCCGTGCAGGAGAGAAAAGAAATAAATCTGAGCCAATTATAAGATTGAACCACAACATTTCATGACTTAACTTAATTTTTTTTACACCAAACAGCAAGCCAAAGCAGAGGAAGAAGAGGAATTTATTTCCAACACGTTGCTGAAGAAAATTCAGTCACTGAAAAAAGAAAAAGAAACTCTGGCAATGAACTATGAACAGGAAGAAGAATTTCTCACAAACGATTTGTCAAGAAAATTAATGCAGGTACCTATTAGTTAAATAGCTGTATTCTAAACAGTATTACATTCCAAGCTTTGTTACCATTGACCGTGTTTGTGTTTGCTTTGGGAGAATCCAAGATACATGTTTGTGATGTCATAAAATATGAGTTGTTCACTACCAAAAAAGTAGAAGATATGAAAAAGGAATATTCGCCAGGACAATTTCACATCCTTGTGCTCATCATGATGAGAAAAATAAAACAAAAGAAACAACAGCAAACCGATCCTCACTGCAATAATAAGAAGAAAAAGTAACATGACATACATATAAAATTCAAAATATACAATGTACCAGTTGATATGTATGCGCACCTATTGGCAGAGTGCTCAAATTCAAAATATATATTTTGGTTTGAAACACATGGCTCTCAAGGGCTAATTAACAATTTTTCCTCGAGCTCGAATGGGCTTTGAGTCAATAGCCCATGAGGCTGAAGGCCGAATGGGCTATTGACTCAGAGGCCATGAGGGCGAGAGGAATAATACAATTATTGCTATTGTGATAGTAAAATCCAACTAGTTGGTCAAAAATATCGAGAATAAAAAATTTTCAGCTAGTTAAAAGCTAGTCTTTAAGCCCGCGGTTTTCGCTTCTAGGGGGCTATAACATATAGCCTAGTAGTAGCTCAACCAATCAGAACGCAGCACTGATAATAGACCACTAGTTGGATTTTACTAAAACAAAATAGATTACATGTTAGGATCTTCAAATTATAAGAATTTGAAACTGAAGCCGATAAATATTCTTTCTTTTAACATGGACAAGCAGGTGATATTTAGTACAAAAATGGCAAGTAAAAACATTTACCTATAAATGGATTCAATTCAAAATGAACCAGCAATAAAACAGTAATTAACATAAAATATGTAGCAACGAGTCGAGTGCCATTACTTTTATCATGTTTTACAAAAGGTTTTTTTTAATAAGTATCAACAAAGTGGCGATAGTGGTGAGATCAGTTGATGCAAAAAATCTGGGGCTATGTTCTTGCATCGTGTTTTAATGTTGTTTTTGTCCTGCTTAACTTGCATAGCTTTGTTTAACCTTCATAACCTGTTTAATAAGAACCTGATTAGCCTAATTTTCCAGTTAGCACCATTTTTATCAGAACCTTTTTAGCCTAGCTTGGAAAAACTTAGGATCTTATAATGTGGGTTTTTACTGTAGTACACAAAGAAAATTGTAATTTGTTTACCCACGGAGCACCAAGGAGTTCATAAGAACTCGTTGAAACGTGTCTGTGCGTTCCAGATTGAAGTGGAATTTGAGGAGAGGGGAAAACTGGAGTACCCAGAGAAAAACCTCACGGAGCAAGGGAGAGAACCAACAACAAACTCAACTCACATATGGCGTCGCCGCCAGGATTCGAACCTGGGCCACACTGGTGGGAGGCGAGTGCTCTCCCCAAGGTGCCACCCAGGGATTGCAAATTTTATTGATGAGTGGAGTCACTGTGACTTCCGCTTCACAAATTTTGGAGTCATTTTGGAAAATTTGGAGTCAAGTATCACAACGAAAAAAGCCATTTTCAGACTTTACAGCACATGGTCCTGGCATGAATAACTATCATGATGGATATACGGTGTAGCTGTGGGGGTCCACTGACCTAGAAAGCTCAAATCCATGATGGCGGTCATCGAGTAAACTTTGATCGTAATTTACCCTTTTCCTGTTTTGTCGTGCAGTATCATTCTTTAATTTTGATGATTTAATTAAGGTTTGCAACGTTTACAATTAACGTAAATTGCATTTGTTGCGAAAAAGGTAGGGACAAAACTGTGTGTGTTACCGAAAATTTCTGGAGTCGAAGTGGCTCCCTGTTTGTTACCGAAAATTTCTGAAGTCGAAGTGACTCCCTCCGTAACCTCTGTGGAGTCATCTGATCAATTTTGGCGTAAAATACGCCAAATTTGGCGTATTTGCGAACCCTGGTGCCACCCTTAACAATAATTCATTCTAAAAAGGAAAGCTTTATTGTGGTGCCATTTGTCTTTTTTTAGCTACGCCAAGAGAAGATTCAGCTGGAGCAAACCCTAGAGCAAGAGCAGGAATATCAAGTCAACAAATTGATGAGAAAAATTGACAAACTGGAATCAGATGTCACTTCAAAGCAGACGACCTTAGAACAGGTAATGAATGTCCTTTATCTGTCAGTTGCACTGATTACTAATCTAATTTATTATTGCGTTTTATTATCGCTGCATACTGTCTCATTACCACATTGTGGCAGACTGTCCAACCATCCTGATCTTGTTGGGATTCTCTTAATTTTGCTTGAAAATTTCGAATCTGGACCGGTATGCAATCGGATAGGAAAAATCCGAATTTTGACATCTGTTCTGATATTTTAACAGGAATTCTTATGGCAAATACATTTTACAGAATATACTTAACTGAAAGTGATATCCAGAAAACTTTATAAAACCACATGAAAAATAAAATAGAATTAAGTACTTGAATGTTCAACTATGCTAATAAAATTAAGCATAAAATGACTATCAAGACAGAAATTGTCCTCTCAAAACCTTAGAAATGACTTTTCAGAGCATCAAGATTTCAAATTTTTCTGAGGAACATCCCCGTTAAACTCCCCTAGAGGCTCAGCCCTTCAGCCCTCCCATGATTCATCAGTGATTAAAAAAATATCTGTATTTTACATACTCCAAAAGGTTGGAAAGTCTGTTGTGGTATGATAAGACACAGGATTATTGAATTATAAGTGTGGTTTTCTGCTGGCTGAGGGACGAAAGAAGCAGAAAACGTTTTTTTTTAACACACGGCTGGGAGTATGGGTTCGAGTGTGCAGGGGGTCTTCAGGTCACATTGCATTTCAGAGTTCAGTTGTTTTTGTTGCCTTCCACCACTGCCTGACCTTCCCCACCCACCCACCCTCCATGTATTTTTAGGGTTGTAGGTTTTCAAGTAGTGCCTCAGTTACGGTTATTCTTGTATGTTAATCTATTGTATCTAGGCTCAGTTTCAGCTGTTTTTGTTAGCTCTCTTTTGGTGCTGTAACACTAATGATTCATAGTGTTGATATAATAAAGGTCGGGCTGCATTGTCGGCTTGGCATGGCTCCCAGTTTTGTGTGAGAACAGTAACTGAATTATTCAAAATTGATAGAACCTCATCAGCACCTTTACATGGTACCATTTTTTACATAGTCACACAGTCTAATTTGGGATTTTAATTGAATGCTCAAGTTTGGCACTTCTGCATGTGATATAGTTAGGTTGTGGAGCTACAGTTTGTATGTCTCCATTGAAATAATTGGAAATCATTACCTTGCACCCCCACCCCCTCTCCTGGAAAAAAAAGTTGTTTATCTCAAAGTGAACTTAGCATTTCAGCTAGTTTACCACCTTTCCATTCAAATACTCACTGGAAACAAATAATCCAAACAGAACATTACACCTGATTAAAAACCCAAATTGGCAGGAGGCAATCGGTTGGCTATTTTTTTTTTACGTGGATTTGAATTCATGATTTGAATTAAGGACAACCAAGAACAAATCTAGATAGTGGTCAGAGTGGGACTTGAATTGGGGATACTGACTGCTTGGCCTTCATTGTGATATTATTTGAATTCTTTTTTTCAGCTGAGGAAAGAGAAAGTGGATCTTGAGAATACTTTAGAACAAGAGCAGGAGTTATTAGTCAACAGGCTGTGGAAAAGAATGGACAGACTGGAAGCAGAGAAGAGGTGGGTTGAACTCTTTACATTCATTTTGCCCCCAAGTAATTTCACCCCAGTAACTTAGCCCGCCTACTGTAGAGTGAGGAATATTGTATTTGAAGTGCACTTGTTTTGGTTTATAGCTTGTAGGATGAGAAATATTACATTTAAAGTGCACTGGTTCAGTTTTATGGCTTATAGAACTAGGAATATTATATTTGGAGCATGCTAAATGACTCGAAAATAGGGGGTCAAGTAATTAGGGCAAAATGACTGGTTTCTGGTTGAACTGACTGCATTCTGCATTTCCCCTTCCCTATAATAACTGTTTTTTTATTCTTCTGCTTCCTGTCTGCTTCTGGTCACAGAATAGTAATATGCAGGCAAAGAAAACCTGAAAAATAAAGTGCTTTCAGGAACAGACCTATTCGGCTAACTCAGTGTTGTACCCAATTCAAACCCATTTGCATATCATTTAAATGTGAATGCCACACTATAATGCAAAATACAATACACAAAGAATCTTAACCTTGGGAGATTTGAATTGGGTGTAACATTGAGTTTGCCGAATAGGTCTATTCGAAAGTTGGTCAAAACCTTGGCAGTACATAGTTTGTGGTGGCATTCATAATTAAGAAAAAAATGTTCTTGCTACACAAGTGTAATATTTCCTCACTGTAGCTAGCAGTGTGGGCATAGAAGCAGTAGAATTTTCTGGACAACTCAAAGGGGCCTTCTGGTATCCCCTGAACTCACCAAACTTTTTGTGCTTTCTACTATTTCAGTTCTTCCTCTGCTTTTAAAATCAAAGATGGTGACTACCCACATGGGAAATACATGTGCTAAGCGATCGTTCTTTCGCATCGCAGGTTATAGTAAAGATGCTATAGTGCAGTTATTTATTGTAAATTTTTTCTGCTTCCCGTCAGAATGCTACAAGAGAAGCTTGAGGAACCTATCTCTGAGCCACCCTCCCCCAGACAGTTTCAAGATGGAGAGGATGCTGTGGGTGATCTGGCTTCACATATCACATCACTGAGAGAAGAGATTCGCAAACTCAGACAGCAACTTGCCAAATCTGAAGCTGATTGTAAGTAACATCAGGCCTTTTCGCCCGAAGGCAATAGACCTGTTTAGCTTGTATATTTTTGGTTTTTCCCAATTCAGACCAAGTGATGGTCTCCAGGAAAAGCACAGATTAGTTCTTGGCCACTGTCGGGGGGGGTACTATAGGAATTTCTGGGTAGGGATGTGCTGCCGCTCGGACCCTGGAACCCTTCACCTATACCAGAGCTAGTTCAGCTGAATTTTGCTACCCTATACTAGAGTAAACTCCCCAAATCCCCCCTATCCTAGAGTAGCTGTTTCCCTAGTCTAGATAAAATCTTCAACCAACTGATCAGTTTCCTGAAAAATGATACCCTATCCTAGACCCGAACTCTCTGATTTATATACCCTATCCTAGAGTAAACTGCTTGAAAACCATACCCTTCACAGCGGCACATACCTATATAGCCCATATATGGCAGTACCCCCTCCCCCCCCCGGGGCCACTGTTCGCCTACATATGCACGTGGATGCACGTGCACAAGACGACAGTTGAAAGAAAACAGTTTTCAGGGGTACCATCACGTGGTGTGAAATGGGAAAACAAAACAGACAAGCTAAAAAGGTCTATTCACCAGCACTTAAGACGATTCACCCGATGCTTTTTTGTCGTTTGTTAAGCCTGAAAAAAGGGATAATTGTGAAAAGACAGTGACTGCACATAAGGAATCCAAACTTAACTAAAATAACATCTCTGATAATTATGTTTACCGTGTTGTAGAGAGTTGAATGTCATCAGGCGAATCGACTTATGTCCGGGCGAAACAATTCTTGTAAGTGATATCTAAGTGTAAATTCTCTTACGTGTATAACTTCTCTCAAGATGCTTTTTATGAAACAGTACCATAAAAAGAGTCGCTATCCTATACGGGCCTATGTACTCGAATCTAGAATTTGTCACCAAGAATCAAGTACGGAAACGATGCTCGCGAGACCGAGAAAATATCTTATACGTTTTGCTTGATACAATTTGTTTGGGTAAATGGCCTAACTTTAAAAACATAAGAAACTACAGAATCTATAGTCGTTGTAGTGAAGAAACTCAAGGGCCAAACAAATAAAGCTTTTGCAAGTGTGATTTTCAATTGTAGCTGTTGCGTGTTACCTGTAAACAGGGGCACCCAACGGCAATTTTCGGGAAAATATCTGTTCGGAAGACGATTTGAGATCTAGAATTTTCGGAACATTTGCTGTAAAATTTCTTGCTTGCCTGCCTCTCCTAGGATTTTCGAACGTCTACAAAATGATATAATTACCCATTTTAAACGGATATTTACCCTAAAAAAGGCCACCTAGAATTTTCGGGAGCCTTTTCCTGGCTGAAATTTTCGAAAAGGTAAGTTTTGATCCCTATAATTTTCGGATCACTAGACTTTCAGCTAGGAAATCCGAACAGATGAAAAGTTTTTAGGGGATAAAAATATGCCTATATCTACCGTTTAAATACTAAAATACGTTCAACAATGCTATGTTAAGTGGTTTTGAACTATATCCTCGTTGGGTGCCCCTGTGTAAATTACTGTACGCTTGTAAAAGGGTTATTGAATTCAGCCTAGGTTGTACGGAAACGAGTAACGAGTTAACTTGTATGGAAACGACTATCAAAGTATCAAAGTTGTTTCGCCGAAACAATTTTGTATCGAAACGACCTAACCCGTGGTAGCCAATGGACTTGCATCGAAACGATCCGATAACTTACAAAAAATGTGTCATTATAAGTTGATAGTTCTGTCTCGGTTTCTGCTCAGAGGGTGTAAGAGTAAACTCGAGAATGAACAGCAAGTCATAGTAAGAGAAAGTAACGGACTGAATAAACTTTTTTTGTTTATTTCCTATGTTTCTATCCTCTGGACCTCACTTTCAGGATGAATTTTAATACAGTAAACACCCGCATATAAGAACAAATGGATTAAGAACACCAGGCTGAAATTTGGCCAATAAAGCCCCATTTTTATAAGAAGAAGATAAGCCTGAAAATTGTAACATGTTCGTATAAAATGGAAAAAGTGTCATAATTACAAAACATGTAAGTTTATGTTTGCTGTCAGAATAATTATTTATTTTATTTTTCCTAAAATATGCTAAATATACCTTTAGCATTTCTTTTGGATAGTATTACTAAATAAAAAGTTAAGAACATTTTAAGAACATTTTGAGGCTGATTTGTCTTTAAGCACCCGATAAATAAGAACTCAATCAGCCTGACCTCCGAAATCGTGTGTTCTTATACGCAGGTGTTTACTGTACAGTGGAATCCCGAAACTCCTCCGAAAAAGGTCCAGATATTCGAAAAATCGGGTGGGGTGGCGGAAATTACAATGTTTTGCTGGCAAATTGAAACCAGATTTGGTTTGCACTATCTGGTGGTTCGAGAAATGGAGACTTTCCTGTATTTCGAAACTGAGCTGATGTTCCTTGACAAAGAATACAGACTCGAAAACTTAATCGTGTTCTTTCTCACGTGGATGTGTCTTCCTGTTGATATTTGATGCTTAAGTAAAACACGATGAAAGCAATATATTAAGAGACGTGTCACGTGCAACTAAAGAACTCAAATCTTGATATTCTTCCTTGTCTAATTATTTTGGTCTTTGTTGTACAAACATACATAAATTCAAAGATTGTGATTTGTTTTTCGCCCCTGACTATCCCGTTATCCAGCCCAGGATGTTAGAGGATGATGTTTCTTTATTTTCAAACATGATTTTAAAACGAGTTAGTTCTCTAAATCTCATTACGCCAAGGGAAGTAAAGGAAAATCCGGCGGCCATGGTTATTAATTTACGTTAAATGAATGTGTATAAGAACGTTGATTAAACTGCATCTTGTCGCACTTGACTCCGTGGCGCAATGGTAGCGCGTCTGACTCCAGATCAGAAGGCTGCGTGTTCGACTCACGTCGGGGTCATGGTTTGTTTTCCTTTTTTCCTCCATTTGTTTTAAAAAGATATTTTTATACTTGCCGAGTCTTCAGTTTACCTCGTGGTCACGGTTGTTGATTTGCTCTGTTCCTCTCCCTCTTGTTTTTCCACTATGTGTCCCTTCCCCCAAATCAAACTCCTTTTCGGGGTAAAGAAAAACAAGGTAAAACAACGGGAAGCAAACTTTTAAATTAGTTTTAAGGAAAAAGAAAGGTTTGACTTACTGTTAGTGGTTGGACATGACTAAAAATCGAATTTCAGTAGGCTGAAAGCTTGAAAAAGCAGGAAATTGTGAAATACCAATGACTTGTGAGTCAAAAGCCCACTAAAGAGCCGCGCAAATGATCATTTTAAGTCACGGAAAGTTAGAAGAGAAACAAGAGAGACTGTTTTATTCCGGCTGTAGTTTATTTTGCACGTGCTGCAATGTAGTGTATCTTAAACTGAGGGAACACAACATAAAGCGATGTTTTTGACACAAAATACTAGAAACTTTATTTGTCCGCTTAGTGGACTTTCCTGACCTTTTGCGGTGACCAGAAGGGAAATATTTGTCACATGATTTATTACGCGGATCCTGATGAGCCTATATATTCTCCCCACCGTACTTCATACCTTTCCTGTAGTACATGTACTGACAAGGAGAATTTCAGTGTTGATCAATCACGTCCTTGGTTACCTTGCGATAAGTTCGTTTGTTGTAATGACGTTTTAGTTTGATTAAATTTGCGATTTTCCCGTTCGCCCCCATAATGCAATTTGTTTTCCTCACAAAAGCTTGCCGGCATAAGTAATATTTTCAATTTTACTTGGGACGAACAATCCTGCCTTGAGAAATTGAAAACAAAACTCTTGGGACATCTATATCCAGTTGAACAAAGTTTGTGGATCTGTCATATCACGGGCAGAAAAACTCCCGCGGGGGGGGGGGGAGGGAGTGGCCGCGCCTCACTTATTATGGATTTAGTTACTATAGCGCTTTTCAATTGAGTGTCGAAAACCAAAACCAAAGTAATCACAACGGCCAATCAGAGTAAAGGAAATTATCACAGGGAGCCAATGGCAACTCGAAGTAAACGCGTGTAACCGGCCTGTAGCGCGGGAAAACGCGAGTGACCAAGGAGCGATTGGTTTTAGTTTTCATCTGATTGGCTGAGAGGTTGGCGCGAGTTTTCTAGACCAATCAAACAGCACAGTAAAGCAAAACCAATTCAATCCTGGATTACTTTCAACACTCAATTGAAAATTGCTCTAGTTTAGGCTAATCTCCACACCATCTCCATCTCTTTAGATTGTGAAAAAATGGAGGCGTATGCAAAGGAGGAACGTCAGGTCAAGGAGGAAAATATCAGATTACAAAGAAAACTGCTGCGAGAGATGGAGAGAAGAGAGGCGCTCAGCAGACAACTATCAGAGAGTGAATCCAGTTTGGAGATGGATGATGAGAGGTAAGCCGAGAATGGACATATTTTGCACGTTCATTACTACAAAAATGGTGCAGGACTACCGTTAAAAACACCTGTATGTGAGAAATAGTTCCCCTACAAGAATGTAGGATATGAAAATGGTCTGGTCACTAGGCTAAGGGAAAAAAAAGCCATTTTATGGTTAAAGCTGTACGTGACGTGAGAAACAAGTCGGTAAAAGCAGGTTGTTTCATATGATGAAAAGTTAAAAAAAAAAATGGAAAAAATCTTCTTTTTTTACCCTCGGCAGTATTTATAGCACTGATGCTAGTGGGCCGAGAAAAGGTCTTAAAACAAAAAATTCAGATTAAACTTAACAGGGTTAAGAATCCCAACTGGCCGGAGGCAAACCAGTTTGCAATCTACAAGCGTGGTCGAGGATTTAAACTCGGGACTACCGTGACTTGAACAAATCCAGCTAGCGGTCAGGGCGGGACTTGAACTCGGGGCTTCCGAATTACAAGTTCAGCGCTCTAACGGCTCGGCCATGCTGCCTCCTCAATGAGCTGTGTGGAAGGCTGAATAGTTGAAACCGCAACACTGCGAGCAGAGATAGTGGAGACGTAAGAAAGGATCAACAACAACTATAAAAACGCACTGAAATCGCCGTGTAGTTATTTTAGCGAAAATCGTGAAATCTATAATGCCGATCACTCTTGATTGACGGGGATGACAAAACCACTCCATACTCTCTAGGGTTCGCACACACCTTGAAATTCCTTGAAAGTCCTTGAAAATTGCAGTTGCTGCTGGAAAGTCCTTTATTGTCGGTGCTAACTTTATCCAACCCAGATTCTCAGGTGCCTAAAGGAGCAAACACAGAAAGACCTTCAGGATAAAAAATTAAAATTGCAGTCATGTTGTGGAAGAACTAAAAAAGGCAGACTCAAGACTCTTTTTTGCACTGAGTGGAGTGCCTGAAAAATGGGAAATGTGTCCTTGAAAGTCCGTGAAAAGTCCTTGAATTTCTTGTTCAAAAAAGGGTACGCCTCCTGACTTTCTTCGATATGCGATAATCGGGCTAAATTCATGCGACACTATCGAGGTTTTACGATCAAACTATAATCAGCCGTAATTGAATTTGGAAAGATTAGATGTAAGACAAAATTTACTCTACTCGTTTTTAACTTTTGATCATAATTTTGGGATCAAATGATGGGCATGCTGATGATAAACGCCATTTATATCCAGTATTTGGTTCAGTGCTTCATGACCTCTTAATTTTTAAAGACTTTCAGGCGTACCAAACCTGTTTGTTCTTTGTATATTGAACCACTCATAGAACACTCTTCTTGCCCCCTCCCCCTCGCCACCGCCCCTTTCCCAATTTTTTAAAAGCTGTTGTTTTCAAACGCTTTTGGAAACAGTCCTCCTGGGAGCATATGAAACAATAGTTCATGCAAAATGTTGGGGGGTGTGGGTGGGGGCAAGCGAAGTTTATTATGAGGGATTTGAAAATAGAGAATGTACCTTTCCTGTAGGCACTTCAACGAGATGACCTCCCATGGTTCGGCGCACCGGGACCGTACATCATCCAGTCCCCTCCCGCTGACTGCCAACAGACCCATATCACCAGCCTATGGTTTTACTCCGCCGTCACCGCGCTTGCCCAGATATCCATCCAATGAGAGACTGAGTGGGTCCCATTCCTCTGCGAGCTCATCTCCACCGACTCACTCATTACAAGTAAGACTAATTATATTTCAGATGTACTTACATGTAATATTTGGAAATGCAGAAAAGTGGCGGTAATCTTGCTGCGTCTAACGCTGCAGACCTTTTGAAAGCCTAATTTAGGAAAGAAACGGGCTTCACCAACGACACGACAATTAAGTAAACTCAACCAAACGAAGTAAAAAACAATTGAGCCTAAAAATCTCAAATCAAGCGCAGTTTCTCCTGTTTGAGTTGGTACTCGTTCCTCGAAATTTCGATAATACTTAACTTTGTGTTGCTTCTTTCATTCCAACTTATCAGCATTTATTCCTAGACCTCTTTTATACCCCTGAATAGTCTGCTGAAATGCGTCTAGTGTTAGTTAAAAGAGACATTAGGGACCTTAAGCAAGGACGACGAGACGGCAGTGAAAACGTCAGTAAAAAAATGAATTTGCGTTCTTTCAAACTTAATCGCGTCTATTTGGACCCGCTCAAAATGTCAAGTGCAGACGACTTTTCCTGGAGTTGAATTCTTAAGGATTTTATTCAGGTTCAAAAAGGGGAAGGAAAATTCGTCGTCGTATGTCCACGTCCTCCATAAAACGTCAAATAAGGAGGTTTCACGTCGTAGTCGTGCAGTGGACGTCAAAGAAATGTACTAAAAAGCGTGATGCACGTGCAGAGCTGTTGTTTTGATCATTAAACCTATTGTTTTTTTTGAAGTCATCGTTGTGGTCGTCGTCGTAGTTACTTAAGCTCCCTAATTAGATTCGATGACGACAACGACTCCGAAGACAAGATTTGACAGAAAGTTTTTTCGTGTATTCTCAAAAAATAGACATGCAACCCGGAAAGCTTTATTGTACCCTTTTTCACCAGAAAAGTTAGCACTGTTATCTTTAGTGAAGGAGGTTACGCCCTTTCGCGATCGCAAAATAATAAAACCCGTAGTAGAATGACGACAACTATCACGTTTTCCCGCCAAAATGAAGCTGGTTTACGCAAGCGCATTAGTTAGTGCTGAGAAAATCTGGTACTAGTAGTCCTCCTCGTCTTAGAATCTAAAGGTCTCTCATTCTTTATTTCCGAAATGTCGGAAGGAACTGAAAATTTGCGTGACCAGTTGTGACACACAGACTTTGTTTTGCGTTACAAACTCACGCAATCTCATATTTCCTTTGTCACAGAGAGGGCAGCGAACTTACTCCTCCTCCAGTGCAACGCCCCACCGACCCAGGCCTTCATCAGGATCATAATCCACAAACGACCTTTGCTGGTATGGACTGATATGAACTTGAACTGTTCAGTGCGGATCACAAGAATCCCAGACTACGTTAATAATATAGGTTTGGTGCACTAAGTGGTGTTGACCTAGGGATAAAACATGGTGTTTTATTGCAGCAAGGTCTTCAGGTGTTAAAAGTCATTGATTTACTAAAAGGTAAACAGTAAAAAGAGCTTTTATGTTAATGGCCGCTGCCATTGTCCTAGAATGAATTACGGATATAAACGAGGCAATTAAAAGGCAAATAATAAGGGGACAAAGTCTTATTTAGTTAAGCATGGTTTTTAAAGCCGTTTATCTAAGCGGTTACGATGGGTGTGGCGTTTGAAACTTTTGTAAGTTTTAGTTTGGGCTTTGAAATGTGTCTGTTAACCCATAGCTTGCAGGAGATACTTGAGGGTATTCTATATCTCTATAATCTTGAAATGAAGAGAAAATATAAAAAAGAAAGTGTTAAAAAGTTAAAAGTATATACCACATATTCAAAATGAATGTCGGTTTTTTTTCCTTTTTTTTCTCATTCGTTTTTGTAAAGAAAATTTTACGGTGACAGCAGTTTCTTTTGGTGATGTGACCATTCCTAAACCTGGGCCCTGACTACAGAAATAAATTAGTAAATAGCCACACAAATGAACAGGGTTAGAACTAAAGCTGAAGCAAATCAGAAATACTTGGTGGAAAGGTTCTTTAACTCAAAAAATTCAGCAATGCACATTCTACACATTACTCCAAGCTATCCATTTTGTTCTTCTCCATACAAATTTATTTTTTTATCACGGGTGAGTTTGCATTTTTTGCCAGGCTTTGTCAATATAAGGTCAAATTTTATGAGTGCATTTAATATTTCGACGGCATCCTACCCCTTAGTGTTAGTTAAGGCGGTGGCTGTTGATTAAATGCGTTCACCATTGAGCAGATTAGGAAGGTTCCATTTTTAATGTTTGTTTCTTTCGTATTTTCATTACGCGAGGGTTGACATTTTGTAATTGAAAATTTTTCGCAAAGATGAATAGACTGAACTGAAGTAATCAGAAACACAGGCTCTTTCTTCTGCGCGGTGAGGTCCTCAGCGTCGTTCCCAGTCGTCCTTGGCGATTTCGTATGTGACGTCACCTGTCTATCTTGTCGGAAAAATTCACGCTAGGCGTTCGAACCCAAGCTTCCTCTGCTCACTCGGATAGCGCAAACTGGCCTGGGGACGAGGCTGTGAAGTCCTAAGGTGGATGTCAAACCGCGTCGAGTTGAGATTCCCTGCGCTTTTCATTTTTCTCATTTAGATAAATATGGTATTTCGACCCTCCCTTCCCTAAACTGCCCGTTTTTTCTTTCTTTTTCCTTTTCTTTACTTATTTTTTGTGAGACGGGCCTTTTTCTTAGCGAGAGTCGTTGGCATTTCAACTTATACCTCCGCACGTTAAGCAGCGTGATATTTACCTTGTAAAAATGCTTTGATGTTGTAAAGTTAATTTCTTTGGGTAACTTTTGACCACAAGGTGTTATTGTTTCTGGCAACAATCCCAATGAGATGTAAATACTGGAACTTAATTCTAAGAAATATATTGATTTCATTGTTTAAATTTAAGTACTGAACTATGAGCGGAAATCATTAGGGCCATTTATACGAGGAAAAATAAGACGCGTCTTACATAAGACGCGTCTTAAATAAGACGCGAACTTTTCCATTTATACGAGTATGTCTTATCTAATAAGACGCGTCTTAGCTAAGCCGCGTCTTATTTTAGACGAAATGTGCCGTTTATACGGAAAGTTCTTGTCTTATTTAAGACGCGTCTTATGTAAGACGCGTCTTATTTTTCCTCGTAGAAATGGTCCTAATGTGTCACACAATATGCAAGTTTTGCACAATGTTAAAGTTGTCATTTCGTTGACCGTTACCAAATGTAGCAAGAGGTTAACGTTAATTTAAAACTAATAGATAAATAAATGGTTAATTATTCAATTAAAAGACTACAACAAGAAGGATAAAGTTTAGATTTGCATCATCACCACAAGTTTAAGAACAGATAGCAGCCATTCAAACCCAAATAATTTAGTGAGGACAAACTTGGATGACAAGTACCTGAACCAGATTTCTGAGCCCACGAGTGTGTGCACCATCAAAACGATGTTTCCACGAATACTGCTGTTTACTGGTTCATGTCCTTGCTATCTAATATCTTAGTTTTAGTCTAACTCATGCAGTAGGCGAATCTTTGAAGACGCTATTGGTTACGTGGAGACGTTACATGGTGTTTCAAATCGGAATTAGCTTCGAAAGTTGAGAAACTGCTGAACAAATTTAGTATTATACTCAATGTTTACCGAGTTCTTTGGATGGTATGTCGAACCCTCCCACATTTAACAGTGGTCAAAGTGAAAACGGTAAAAAATCCAATTTTCATTTTGTAAAATACATAGAAATAAATACTGAGTTATGTGCAAAATTTCTGCCAAGAGCTTTCATTTGAATGTTAAAGAAAAATCAGCAGTTCCTGGGAGGCAAAATACTAATGCCAAGTAACGAAATCATGTAAATTTCCCTGTTTAGAAATGGCTAATTGTGCTGCGTTCTTTCAATTTTCGAAGTTGGCATTACAGTTATATTAGAAAATGCTGACCATACCCTCATGTGCTAATGAGCCAAGCATTGCAAACAAAGATTCGCTTACAGAACTGAGTTTTATTTGTACTTAAAAGTAATGAGAAGTAAAAAAATAATGCAATTGATTGTTTTTCATATTATTTATAGTTATTGAATGATTCTGAACGATAATTTTTTATGTAATTTTGTGGTACTGTTTCATTTTCATTCGTTTGCAACTCTTGTTCCTATTAATGGTGAACGGCCTGTAGGTTTTTCTCTTTCGAGGCCTGACTTCTTACCATCGAAAACAAATCTTTTTATGCTTGAATTTTGTGGCCGTGACAATTACGTTGTACTCACTGTGTGAGTACTGCATAGTTTTCAAACTAGGTAATGGCATTTGCAAGAGCTATTTAAGATGGTGTGTTATTTTCTCTTCGGACCGAGCCTAAAACAAGGCTGAAAGCTATTTCGTTAAATGCGGTTTTTTAATTGTTCCCTTTATAAGAGCCGGGTTGTGATTTTGGTCGACCGCGAAAGCTTTTTTGATGTCCAGTTCAAGTCATTCTTTTAGGTTTCTGTTAGGAGTTTTTTTTTTTTTTCGTCTTTTTTAGTTTTGTTTTGTTGTTGTTTTTTGTTTGGTTGTTTGTTATTGCTTTTTTTTGTTAAGTATTTGGTTTGTGCGAACAGGCTGACTTGTTTGGGGGTATCGCAAGACTATCTTGGAGCCGGCGAAAAAAAAAATCGTGGGCTCGCTCTGGCGGCTCTGCCTACAAAGTTACAAGCGCGAAATATCCTAAATAAGCCTGTTTACCCAAAGCAATGAGATGTTT
This sequence comes from Porites lobata, assembly GCA_942486035.1. NCBI lineage: Eukaryota > Metazoa > Cnidaria > Anthozoa > Scleractinia > Poritidae > Porites > Porites lobata. The sequence continues at coordinate 2,845,941 of CALNXK010000038.1, read as the reverse complement.
TAAGCTTTTTTTAGTCAATCCACTGAACCAATCTCAACTCGAATTAAATGCATGTAGCTCGGGAAAACGCAGTGGAGAAAGCCGCTGGTGGTTTAAGTGTAATAACCTGTTCTGATTCTCTCTCCTCCGCAGCCGAGGCCTCTTTGTGTCGTAGGGGGGCTGGGGAGAAGGAAAAAGGAAAGCGTGTGGCGGACGATGGGAAGGGGAAAGACAGGAAGTTAGGGGTACCAAGCGGGAGCCTGTGCAGTGGAGAGAGGTTCTGATTGGTATAAACATGGCGTGACAAGTTTAAGCCAATCACAGTTTGCAGCTCTGTTCGAAAAAGCAAATTACGAAATGGGTTTTCCTGTGATTGGTTCAGTAAATTGTTACGTACTACGAAAAGAGCTACTTTAGTGTTGTTTAAGCTACTTTAGTTTAGTGTTGTCGTATAAAATTGTTTTGAGTAGATTTGTTAAGGTAAATTAAAAATTTAAATCCTGATTTGTCTTCCGCTTGTTGAGTCGTGAGAGAGTTTCAGAATCACATATACGGCAAACGGCAATCGTGAGGTTCAAGGGAGGAAGTGTAAGAAAAGAGCGGATGAAAACTGTTCAAAATAATTCTTGTTGATCAAGCTCACTAGGAGTGAAACTACTAATTTTTGTGAAGATTTAATGAACGGTAAGTAAAGGTCACTGGTACAAATTTACGTTTGGCGTTTGCCGTGAACGGGATTCTAAATATCTCTATTTCCATTACCTGCCATGTCATTGTCAATTTCACACAGTTAAGATGACCTCAGCAAGACATCATTTATTCATACGTACTGGATACTACCAGCATGCATTGCCATGTTGTCACAAAACGTTGAGTGCCCCGTATGCTCCATCCTTGGAGACGCAGGGGCAGCTAAACGGGACGATAGAATGTTCGTGGTGAAAGTTTACTATACGAACATTCTATCGTCCCGACTAGCCAACCCTGGGTCTCCGAGGATGCGTATGCTCTGAACGGCGAACATTGGATACCAGGCCCCTGATGTTCAAACGTTGGATAGCGTTATCCACCGGAGAAATCACTATCCAGCGAACTTTTTATCCAGCGAATACGACGGATACGCCTTTTGGAAACCAACTGCGTTAATCACTGGATAGCATTTTATCCGGTATATAGCGCTTCCCAGCTTTTGAAGAACCGGGGCGAGAGGTAAACAAATATTATTATTACAGTATCAGTGGTTATGCGATGCTTTCAGTGTCATCCAATTATCACTTCTTTTGAGTGGTGGCCAATTTTGTGTAAATAGACTTGCAAAAAAAGAACCAGCGGTACCTCCCTTCTTCCTTCAGTTTGACGCCCTCCTCCTCCTTCTCCGCTGTACCTCAGCTTCTGTGCCAGGATCATGGCGTTCTTTTCGTTGGAACTCTTTTTTGCGTTGTAGAAAGCTGTTTCACCGCCAGTTTATTCTTCCTCAACGCAATTCGTTCGCTCTGGGGACGACTGAGCTAGTATTTGAAGGAACAAGAGTTTGAACACATTGGCTTCATTACAGCCAACAATAAATTATCTTGTGAATAAAGTTTTCTCTTGGGAAGCGTTGTTTACACAAAAGAAATCATGCTAATTAACTTATTTAAAGACTGAGCTGTCAGAAAAAACTGAAAAAGGGAAACCTGCGTTGCAGGAGGAGGAAAAAATATTTAAGTCTTCTTGTTGCATTTGAGTGACTATTTTTGACGCTGTAGGAAAATTCGATACCGCATTGCCGCGCTTGCATGAATGTTTACAATTTTAATTATTTTAAAATGAAATTTGAATGCCTTATTTAAGTTTTTCAATTATCTCTGTGTCAATAACTCGCTTAATTGATAAAGTGCTAATCAGAGAATAGCACTCAACAAAATCACTTACTGCAAAGTTCACTTTCGTTTTCATCTACTGCACAATTCATCTGGTCGATCGATAACTGCCTTTTCCTTCAGTTTTACTGGTATATATTGGTGATCAAGCAGTCTTGAAGACTGGTATTGCAATAATAGTTAATCCTTTATTAAATGGAACGGCTTACTCCTTTCGTTGCTATGGTGATATATAATGGAAAGGATTTCACTAAAGGCTTAGCAGCTTGATCTTATTATTAAGTGCGTCTCGAATGCGTGCAAAAAGTTTAAACTGCTTCAGAAAAAAAGCTCTTAGATGGCCTGGTGAAACGAACGTGGGCTGCGGCAAAATATGGCTTTCGGTCTAAAGTGATTGTGATAGATTAAACCTCATCAGTTGAAGTTTTAAAAACTTTAAAGTAGCCAACACTTCAAGTCATTTTGCGAACTCCATATGGCAACAAAACCAGCGAGCAGCGAAAAATCCAAAACTATTCTGCCATCCATCAGCGAAGACAAGCTTGAAAATAACCTGAGATCACCAAGAGATTCCAAACCAAAGAGTTCTTCGAAACGCCGAGATCTTGTAAACTTCGCAGACCTGGAGGCTGCTGTTTCCAGTGAGGAGCAGGGTAGAAAAGCACCCGGTAAAAAGGAAGCTGTTACTGAAGAGTCCGGAAAAGAAACGCTGTCGTCCAGTAATCGAAGAAGAATAGCAAGGCGAAGTTCTCTACAAACCGGACTTTTAAATTGTACAGACTCCAAGTCAGAGATGGCTAGAGAAGGTCTGAAAACGCCGAGACGAACTTCTAAAAAGAAAATTCAACTTGTCAAACCTCCCTCTCCAGATATCATCGATCTAAGCGACGAAAGAGTAGTACAAGAGTTAATGATACGATTGTTTGAGACTTTAAGGTTAGCAGAGACAGAAACACAAGGGAGCGCTTCAATGGAACAAAAAGACTGGAAAATGATGAATAAAACAAAGGACAACGAAGCACGCTTACACACTGACTTTGAAACCACGACGAAATTCCGTCAGAATGTTATTAAGTTTCCAAAACTTTCCAGATCTACATCGCACTTAGAGGTGTTTTATTCGAAACCTCTGAGTTGGCAATGCTTAAAAAATGGTCAAACACAACGGCGTAAGAGGTCTACGAATTATTATGCTTTTCGTGAGAGCTTCACCAAGTCGTACCAGGACGAGGAGAGAAAGGAAATGTATAACCACGGACAGCTTAGTCAAATGATTTGGAACTGCGGTTTCATTGCACCGATTAGCAGCTCTAGAACAATGTTGCGTAATAGAGGATTTAGCTTTCCGTTATTGATGAGACACAGCAATGCAATCGTCTCCCCGAGGCTGCTTAAAACGGCACATGAATCTCGCAAATCTGTCACGTTTGCTGTGTAACGGTGAGCGCGGGCGCGAGCCATGTTACCGAGGAATAGGATGACCCTTATACGGTTCTTCATCATTCCTATTGCGATCAGTTTATTAATCCATTTCTTTATATTACAGGTTCAATAAATGCGTGTGAAGTTTGATTTGCGTAATAAATTGTCAATTTTTTTTTCTATTTATGATCATCCCCCATGTTGGCCCTCAGCCGCAAGCCATCTGGGCCGGGTTGTTCAAAGCTGGGTTAAGATAACCCAGGGGTTAGTGCGAAATTTGAATTCAGATGAAAGCTTAAAAAGTAAATTCAGTTTAATTCTTTTTGTCAGCAAGTTGATGATTGGATGCTCTTAAAAATAACAGAGAAAATTATCCAAGAAAATGTCTTTGAGTAAAAGAAAAAGAAACCTGGGTTAAATCTAACCCTAGCCAAGCGCTAATCGGCCTTCGAACAACTGGGCCCTGATGGCCCGCTCTGTACTGCGTTTTCCCAGGCCCTCTCGCTAAATTCGCTTTGGCGCTTGAACCAGATGATTCGAAACGCTTTGGCCGAGCGGAATAATGAGGCTCGCTCTAGCCTTTGCTCCAGCCTCAGCTCATTTTGGGAGGCTCTGAAAATGGCCTTTTTTCAGTAGAAAAACGGTAAATAAGACAGACGCATTTAAGGTATGAGGAGGTTAACGTCATTTTTTTAGGTAAGTACCAATGTGGATGGGTGCTTATCTCAAACCTCTGTTTGGGCTCTAATTGGCTGAATCTGTGAGTGGAGGAAAACCGATTGCTGTAGTGAGAATGAATGGTCCTTTCCACTTTGAACATTGCTCATTCAAAAGTATCAAGCTGCCGTGCACTGTGCAATTTCGCTTGTAATAGAAATTTTCTTTTTGTCACACTTGCCTACTTTAATTAGACTTGAACTCCACTGATGAAGGGCAGGGCCAGGCACGAAACGTTTGGAGACTAAACTAATATCACTAGACGACACCTTTGTTCTTTACTAGGAGTCGCACCGAAAGTATGGTAGAAATCGAGACATGATCATCAGATGCCGTTTGATAATAATAGGGCCTTTAACATCACAACCAACTCTCTCCAAGAGTACCAGGGACCTTACGAAACTACGACGGCGACAGCAAGGAGAACGTCAAAAAAGCAATAGGTTTAATGAGCAAAATAACAACTCTGCACGTGCATCACGCTTTTTTGTACATTTCTTTGCTGTCCCTGCACAACTGCGACGTGAAATTGAGAACAGGAACGGCAGAGCGATAAATTCTACGATCTCAGTCTGAACTCGGGCGCGGTTCACTCTCTTCAGCTCCAACCAAAATTCCCTTCTTTTAAGTAACAGGGCGAATTGAGATAATCGCCAAAAAGTTTAAAAGGATGCGAAGTCTATTTTTCAGGGACGTTTTGATAGACGTCACCGTTGTCGGATCGCTAGGTCCCTATTGGCACCTTTGGGACAGGCACGCAATTAGCGTCCTTTAGTCAGTAATGTCCGTCTTATGGCCTAAGTTAAATGAAAGGCCGGGAGGGCCCAACTCTAGGTGTCCGTCTTACAGAGAGGAGCCGACTGTGTGGATCTCGATCAGGGCTTTCCAGTAGCAGAATATACTTCTCCCTACACGACTCGAAGCCAATTCGCCCGAAATGTTGCCCCAGACGGTAATGCAGACACCGTCATTCCACGCTTATTCCGCGCATTTTTTGAGGTACTTGCTACGTTAGTGTAAAAGACACTGGGTTTAAGGCAACGTAACCTAAAGCAACAAGGGCGATATGACTTTAGGGTGACTTGACTGGTTATCCTCTTAACACATCACATTATGAATCATCAAGGAAACAAGTAAATGCTTTCAAATGTTTTTATTTTGATCAAGCTTAATCTAAGATCATGGTTCAACGAGAGTGATGACAGCTTGTTTAGTCAAACAGACCAAAGCCCATGTCATCATCACTTTCTTCCTCTTCTTCCTCCTCCTTCTTTTCTTCTTTCGTATCCTCCGCCGGGGCAGCGGCTGTTTCGGTGGCTGCAGCAGGAACCAGAGAAGCGAAGGCTTCTGGATTCTCCAGGTAGGCCTTGAGCTGTTCAACCTGCGGGAAGGTGATGTCGGTTTCCACAGCAACGGCTGCAAGATTCTTGAATCCGTTGATGATAGAATGAGGCACGGATGCCACAGTTGGGTAACCAATCTGAAGCGACACTGAAGCAATATTTACGATACCCTGAAGACATCAAACAAAAAAACTGGATTAACCCTTTTTTCCAAGAAGCCAATTCTGAACATATCATATCAAAACATTTAAATACGTAATAGGCCATTATCAGTTTGTCCCACGCCTCTGTTTCAGAGGAAGACGAAGGACAAAGCCATTGATATACTGACGACTTTTAATTCTCATGACAATAAAACTAATTTTCACAAGAAAGGTTTCGCACTTAGCCTCATTTTAAAAGCAAGAGGTTTTGGAACTCAGAATTAATGGCCTACTGTGTTTTTGAGCTTTCTGGATAACTAATTCTCTTTTTTAACAATAAAAAAATAGGCAGTCGGAGACTACATGTGGCTACTACTGTAATTAAAATGTGAAAATCACTGTAAAGAACTGGTCTTCCAGACATATTTCTTGTTTTGTGATAATCCTGTATGACTTTTAAAATGACATGAAGTGAATGTAAACAAGTGTCAGTGTCAATTGAAGCCCAAAATATATTGTGCGATTCCAAAAACTAACAACGGTCAAATCTTTTGCCTTTCCAACTTAAACTCCCAAGTTAACTAAGCTGAAGACAGAGTTGCCTCCAGTAGAAAGTTACCTCAACAAAGCGACCTAGAATATCCTCAGTGGTGATATCCAACACATCTGGAGAGAAGCAGGCCCCACTTTCATACACTGAAAACACACAACAACAACGTGATGACTTAACTGCAATACAGTTAGGTTAAGGGTTCGTACCCTTTTTGGAACAAAAAATTTAAGGACTTTTCAGTGCAAAAAAGAGCCTTGAGTCTACATCTTTTCTCCCAAAGGACCTTCTGTGTTTGCTCCTTTTCCTTTGCAGTTCTTCTTAAGCTATGAAGTGAGCATTAAAATTTAACGGCTTTCCAGCAGCGACTGCAATTTTCAAGGACTTTCAAGGCCTTGAATTTTAATTTTCAAACTCAAGGACTTTCAAGGACTTACAAGGTGCATGCAAACCCTCTACATTAAAGGCTTGGCACTGTTTTAAAGCATCCATCTCATGTCTAATCAGTCTGTCTGCTAATGTAAGGAACCCAAGGAAGTCTTGAATTCTGGATTCCATGATCTGTATGTGGATTGCAGGTTCTGGATTCCGGATGCAGGGCTCGAAATAACGGCCGTTCAACGGACAATGTCCGGACTGATTGGGGAGTTGACCAGTCAACTTTTCGTCTTACCGGTCATGTTGACCGGTCACAATCGATCGTATTGAAAATGAAATCAGTTGTTTCAATTGTTATCAGTATGTAGCGAGTCGCTGTGCATTCCGAAACGTTGATCTGAAATCCTGGGTGAAATACAACTACAACCGTTGTTTACAATTCGCGCATTGAAACAGACATTGGGGTTCACGCGCTTTCGGTCACAAAATTTAATTTTTTTTTACTTTTATGAGTTAAGCAGCAACTTAAGGGCGTCTGATCGGTCGCGGAGAAAAAAGTCAAGTTTCGCGGGATTTTTAGAGAGATTCGCAGAAAAATCGGCTGATATCGCGGGAATTTCGCGGAAATTTTCGGGACTAACTTTGCCGAAAAACAATAGATAAAAACGGCCGATTTCGTGGGAATTTTCTGGACAAATTTCGCTAGAAATCGATTGATTTTGTGCTGATTTGACGAGCATGTTTAAAGTTTTTTAACAGACATAATCACTTGCTATTTTAACAACAAAGCGCTCGAGAAATGAGCCAGTGGCAAAGCTTTTTAAAACATCATGACTAGTGCCCAGTCGTCCCCAACATAACTTATGCCTGGTAGTTTTGGAATGTTGTTCGCTCGTTGTGGGGATGAAGTTGGCAGCAATTAACAGCCCCAATAGCCGAGATAAGTTTCAAATATGTTGTACCGACATGTATTAGATAAGATTTCTAACAAATTTCGCGGCCCCTCGAAATATCTGAACCCACAGTTGTTTTTTGGCACTTGTTTTAAGAGTTATTTATCTCATAAATTTGACCGGCCAGAAACGATAAGTGACCGAGTTAAAATGAATTTGGCCGGTCATCGTGTCTGAAGGCTCTCCGGAAATTATTTCGAGCCTTGGGATGCTGTGTCAATGAAACTTGGATTTCAGACTCCAGTTGCTAGGGGGGATTCTGGCTTCCTTGAGTCTCAGTACATAAGCGATGGGCTCAGCGCAGTCAATTGCACTGACCTTGGGCTTTTTAGGTGCACAAGTGTGACCACACGTTTTTTTAAGCACATTGAATAAAATATGGTCGCATGTGAGACCAGATGGTTGCTAACTTTCGAGCCCGGAGACTAATATTCTACTGATCAGTCTAGTGATGACCCATTCTTGAAACTGGTTGGCTATTATCAGTGCTCATTAGGATATTAACGATATAATATTGTAGTGTGTACATAATTTCATTACAAAAACAGTGCACATTATTATTTATGGCACTCAAGCTTTTAGGAACATTTTTCAGTGCAGAATCAGTTCAGTTCACTTCTTTTGCACCAAAGTGAAATACATTAATTAATCATTATTACAAATTCAATAACAGGAAACTGGCAAGGAGCCCAGAAGAAAGCAATAGCCTAGGCTCCCTTATCACAGAAAAAACATGTAACAGGAGGCACAAGGCAAAAACATGGGTGATAAAGGTAAGACCTTCTATGGGGATCCTGGGGCATGGTCCCCCATGAAAATGTTTGAAGTTGCACTCTGAATAACATGGAAAAGTCCAAAATTAAACAATTTATTTACATTTCAAAAATAATACTACCGGACCTAACAATGTCAAACTACCAGATGTCATGTCTGGCATCTGGTCTTGATGAACTTTCTTCTCCCCCAAAAATAATGCTCTGCTAAGAGTCGTAACCTCTTGAAATAGTTAGTAAAAATATTGGTGTAATGTATGATAAATTGGTGATAGGACTTCAAAGCCATAAGTTATGTTTATAGAAAAGCCTTTACCTTGCTCAATTACAAGACCATAGGAAAATGGAAGAATCTTCAACATGGTCAACAGAGTGGCCTCTGAAGCACCAACCTTCTCATCCTTCTTGATTAAATGCACATCATTCTAAAGAGCAAAATCAAAGATGAGAATAAACAATACAGCAGTTGCCTTCAAGTTGCAATGTTGCAAGATCATTCAGTCTTACCACTTGCCTTTTGGACAAGCTTTAGCTAGGGTGTACTATACGTTTCAACTAGCTGGAAAAAAAATTTTGATGTCAGAGCAGGACTGATAACAGTTCTTCTGTAATTTGAATTCTCCCCAAAACATCACTTGCCCATCGGACAAGATACATGTACATGTAAGAACAGAATTTAAAAACTTCATAGCAAAATCCACTACCTCAGGCTTTTGGACAAGACTTGTATGTACGCTGCTTAACTCTTTAAGCCCCAATATCCGCATACAAATTCTCCAAAGTGATCTCTATACATTTGTTTTAAGAATTAGTTGAGAGAATTTGATAAAAGATCAAGGTATTTTCTCTTTAGTGATTATTTTATTAACTCACATAACCTTTTCTCTTGCCAACATATGGATATCTTTAGGAGAAAATTGATGTTGATCACTACTGGGACTTGAAGGGTTAAAGACTAAGGGCACTTTCCACTTGCCACAACTGACTAGCCAGACCATTCCGGCCGAAATGAGAATTTCACTTTTAATCAAAACTATCCAGCCAGATCAGTCAAATCCTAAACAACTAGTATGCACAAACGAGATGGTTTTTCAGCAAAAACTCTTGAAAAAAGCCTATTTCATTGTCAAAATGACTGGTCCAGCCATAATCCAGCCGGCCAGTTCTGACTTTTGCAAAGAGCCCTAAGTTTAACTGCACAGCAACACAAACACATACTTACCAAAATTTCAATAGTTCCTTTGGCAATCTTTGTTGGAATAGCCAAGGCCTGGAAAAAGGAGGTCTTCTCAGGTCCTAGCCCAGTGTTACCCTTGGGAACAAACACATCAATTGGAGCAAGGGCACCTGCTTTGGCCGGTGCAGCAACCTTGTTTGCCAGGATAAGATCACGTACGTCAGCAAGATCTTCCTTGGTGAATACAAAGCCTACATTGCCCTTGATGTGAGGGATCAGCCTGCAAGGAAAAATTACTAAGTCAAAAAATAATAAAATAATAATAATATACCTTATTATAGGAAATTAACGCGAATTTTGAGTGTTAATTTCCGTGCTGTCAATTAAGTGTAGCGTTAATTTCTGCAACCTTAATTTCGATTATTTTGACCCCAATTTCTCAATACCTTCTGACATTCTTGACACCTAAGAAAGAGGAGTATTTTATTAACGTGGCATTCCGCTACTAACAATGAAACTGTGTAGAACTTGACGAGGCCAGATTTCTTCATTTAACCCCCTTCATATGCTTAAGGAAAGAACAAAGAACAAAGTATCCATCTCAGACTCTAAGTTTAACCTTGTTTCAGTTTTCCCAACAAATACAAGTTTTGTTTCGTTGTGAATGTTGCATTAATATCCTTCATTTTAAAATGTTACCCTCTATTTCGCATTAATTCCCTTTGTTCAAAAGTCATCTTCTACAAAATTTGCGTTAATTTAAGTTGCACTAATTTGCAGTACCTTAATTTCATGGAGCATTAATTTCCTATAATAAAGTAAATGTTAGGGCTATCATTAAGGGCCATAACCTGACATCTAAACTATGACACTGGTCACAGGTGAGCTCACTTGATGTTACAGCTAATGGTTCCAGTTTGTCAAAGAAGAGAATGCGTACAACATTAAAATGACTGTTTTGGATGAGCACTCTTCGGCAGTCTTAGTAGTGCTATTGAAATGTTGTGTGGTAGAGGCACAATATGCAATCCCTCTTTTGTAGAAGTGTGTTATTGATAAGCATTGTAACATAACCAACAAAACAGCAGCTTATTCCACACCATGATCAAGGGAATAATGTAGCCATGCAACTTGCTAACATGCAATAAATATGTCATAATTTAAAAGTGACAATGCCAGAGGTCTTTGCAGAAATCCTGATTCTCGTTTCTTTATGATCTATGCTTGCCAGATGAAAAGGTTTTCTTTTAACCAACTGTATGTTTGCTCTAGAACAAGACTGGCTCAATGCATGTGACAATCAGCAGGACAGTGTACAAGGCAGAACAATGTAAGCTACACCCATCGAAAAAATTCTTTCTTTTCTTTTGGATAAGCACCTGATCTAGGCAGTTGCATACTAGTCTTACTTAATTCCTTTTTAGTTACAAACTTTGCATTTAAACTTTCTCACTTTTCCAGGGCAGGGTTGTTATCCAAGTGTCCTCGGATGGCTTTTCTGATCATGGTGTTTTTGCCCATAAGAACCTCAGCTCGTCCACGCAGGGATTGGCGAATCTGCTGCATCTGCTTTGAACCCACATTGTCAACACCCACCAAAAACAACTTAGGGTATTCATCCAAGTATTGCTGTTGGCAAAAGTAAGTGAACAATTACTTTTGAGCACGTGATTAAATACAGTAAGTTGGAGAAAATAGTAAATGACCCTTTACTGAAATACAGTGGAACCTTTTGTGAGCGGACATCCTCGGGACGTCAAAACTGGAGGTGGCCGCTTACAAGAATTTAAAAACACAGAGTTTATATGGGAGTTGAGAAAAATGGGGTTTAGTGAAGGCGGCTGTAAGCAGAGCTGTTTGCTTATGAGAGTGTCCATTAGGAGAGCTTCCGTCATAAATACATATTGTGGCTTGTTGCATATAAGGAACCTTTTTCCAGGACTAGTAAAGTCTGAGATTAAGTATGAGTATAAGTCTAAAAGCCAACCTAATTTTTTTGTTACTAATCACATTAGTCATAAGGATGGTAGTAACCAGCATTCTGTCTCCACTTCCAACCTCGTGAAAACTTAATTAACACAGACATAAGTAAAAGTAAAAGATCAAGTGGAAACAAGCATTATGATTCCTTTATTCTTTCACTTCTGCTTGTGTTTCTTGGCAATTTGGTTTCCCCAGATTCTAAGAAACAGACTCATATGTGGTACTGGATAAAAATGGAGCTCATGACTCTTCTACTTTGAATCAGGGTATGTAAAAAAATCCCATCCTGTAGTCCTGGACTGGTGGATTTTCTTGATGGATGAGTAACTTTTACAGCTCACTTGCCCAATGGGGCAAGAGACCAGGCAAGTCATCTTCTAAGTGAATCACTAGCAAAGACAAGCAAGAATTGGCCCCAGGTAAGCCCAATCTAAGATTTCCTTGCCAAAAGGAAAAGCTGGAATTCAAGTTTTTTTGGAGCCCTGTGAATGACTTAAAATCTTTTAGGCGCTCATTATGACTCAACTATGGCTCCAAAATTGATAATAACAGGGGCATAGCATCCATATACTCACGCACGCCTGTGCGTACAGCTGAGATCTGAGAAAAAATTTTTTCTCACTAAATTTGCTGGCTAATAATTTCATATTTTCACATTATACTGGCGTTTTTTATTAGAATTCCCATTATCCAAGCGTTAATCATTCAGTGCTGGCCACTAATAATGGCAAAATGTACCCCTCCCTCAAGGTCAGCCAGCCTCACCAGTTTCCCCAGCCCCGCAGGTATTCTTGAAGGAGAGGTCACTATGCCATGACGTGTGGCTTCAGAACAAAACGTATTTGCCGTCAATGGAGATTAGGAATATACTTGTGAGGTCAAACAGTGAAGCCCCGGTGATTGATTTTCCGAAGAAACTGTTAGAGAATCCTATGAATATTTCTGCGACTTGAGGAGTGTGATCACTGGCTTCTGTAGTGTTTTCGTGTGTTTCGTGACACAGAGTACACACATATGACTCGAAAATCGATACACGATTACTTCAACGTAATTAACAAGACAACTGAACAACGTGCAAAAGAAGCTGAAGGTACATAGGCATAAATTCTGAGGATGCGTTTAAAACCGAAGTCACAAGGTGGAAGCACAAATGGAGTGGCATGGATCCGGATTTGACGCCGCAGACTTTGGTTGAGACTCTTGACCACGCAAACTCCCACATTTATCCCGGTGTATATGTTGCTCTCGTTACATTGTTAACTTATCCTGTGTCTACAAGCACTGCCGAACATAGCTTCAGTAGCATAAAGAGACCAAAATCTCCTCTGCGAAGTACGATGACGGATGAAAGATTAAGCTCCCTAGCAATCCTTCATATACATAAACATAAGAACGTGGATATTGACAGGTTGGTAACGGAGTTTGCCCGTCTTAAGGGTCGACGCCTGGCCCTTTGCTTGTGACCTGTCTTCATTGTTTTTCGTATTTTTTTTCTTTTCGGAACACTATAGCTTACAGAAAACACTAGGGAAATGGTTAAAATAAACAACTTTCTACTGCATTTTTCGCCGCATTATTTATTGAAAATGCCCCGCAGAAAAACCAGGAGATGGCATTTCAAAGACCCTAAATTTGAAGATTTTCTGGGGGAGCATGCCCCCAGACCCCCCTAGTTGTAAGCACCTTCGGCACTTAGGAAAAATTTATTCTCGTGTGTACATCTTCAAAATCCCACGCTACGCCCGTGAGTAAAAACCAGCACGTGCGTGGAAAGTCTGTTCAACTGCCGGTCAGCGACAGAAAAAAAGAAAGTTAAATGAAAAATTAATACTGACTTAATTGGTACACCAAAGCCATGTTCATGCTGTTGTAATCAAAATTGTGCTATACATTGTAAACACACTTAGTCACTATTGTGGTAATGTGCAAGGTTCCAATAAATAATATTAGTCTCTACTTTTTTAAATATCAAATTAACCTACAATGATCCTCATGAAGTAATTTGACTTCCATGTTGCCTTGTCTTCCCTGACCATTTTGACTGGTAAAGGATTGCGCACAACAGCGTTTAAAGACTAGAAAAAATAAAAAGGAGAAGAAACACTGTTGCCATAACATTCTGAAAACAAAATCAAACTCAATTACAATGATAGGCATAAAGGGGCAGGAGACCATTTTTCTGTCAAGTCCACAGCTGCCAGGACTCTTGAGAAACATAGGCATGTTTAACGTGCATGAACTATTTTGAATGCTTCAGTGTAACCGTACCAAGAATCTACTCTTTCCATCCTAAATTTCAACTAATTTTTGTGCAAAATTGAGTATTGCTGTACATGAATGAAAATGTGAAACGCTGTGCACAGCTGAGTCGATCCTCACGCTGTTTACCAGAAAAATTATCAATTGAAAACAATTTTTTCCTCTACTGGTTTTTATCATTTTTAATTTTAATCAATAAATTTCATTGATAGTTATAGAGTGTTATCAATTATTGACTTTGTCCATTGCACTGGCTGGGTATACTTTGAGGGGTAACTGGTCATTTCGCCCTGGTTTCTAAGCCCACTATTTTAAAGTCATTCAAATATGCAATATATCTTGTTCTTTAATTATAAAACCGCCCGTGTCCCCCTCCCTCCAGGATAACCCCTGTGCAATTGACTTTTTTGAAGAATTTGTGTCCAATTCCCCATTATGTTGGTATAGACTGTAGTTTAGATGGCCAAATGTCTCACCAGCTAGCACTTCAAAAAGCGCCAAATCCCCCACCCACCAGTGACTATTCAAAAATTTTCTCAAGCTTCAAACTTTTCATTCAAATGTAAATATCCTTCTAATCACAACCAAAATATTTAAGTCTCGGAAAACTGTCTTAAGCGGGTTTTGTCATTTCAATAACATTTTTCATTCCAGAATGCTCACATTTAACGGGCCTTTTTTAAAGGTTCTCAAATATCCCAACAAAACAGCGAGTATAGAAGCAATGACCTTTGAATCGCGAATGCAGAAGGAATTAAATTATTTTACTAAACGCTTTTGCTTGCGACTCTGACCAGAGTTTTGACACAAAGTCAAATGCCCGACTGGGCAGACTTCATGTTGGGTCAAATTCTCCACAGTATGGAGCAAAACTCCAGTCAAATGCCTGGGGTATGCCCGGGGGGAGGGATGGGCAGTTTTAGAATCGAATGATACCTTACTTGGGGGGCTAAATTACTTCGAAATGACCGAAAAGCCTCTAAGGGAACAGTCATATTTGAGCTTTTTTCAAATGAAGCGTTAAAACCCAACACCACGTGATAAACAGACGAAAATTTCCCTAAATTTGGTTTATTTTCTATACACAGTACAGACTTCTAACTCGTCATTCTTTTTGTGGGTTCGATACAAAGTGAACAAAATGACTACAGCCTTCGATGCGGTTCGAAATAAACGATCTAGAGGTTGCTAAAAATGCCAGTTTTAAACTTTCCAAAACAGTATATGATAAATGTAAGGGGTTTTACAGAAATCTTACGCAAAGAAATTACGATAACTTTGTTTCTGGCCGTAATAAATTAGCCATACAGAATTTTAAGGATAAGAAGAAATAGAATGATTCCTCTATAGGAAAAAGTAATTCCTGGAAAGCTTCATAATGGACAAAATAAACGGCAAAGTTCGCTCGTACCTTTATACTTCAAAGACAACTTGAAAGAAAGAGAATTAGCACGTGTCACTCACGGCATACCATAATTTTTCCCATTACCCAAGATGCCTTGCTGTCAGTCTCTACGACGGGCTTTACAATACAATACAATACAATAATACGTGCTCTCGACAGGTTTTCCGACCAATTCCCGACTGGATTGAAATAAATCAATACATAGTCGACTTTTCTTCGAGACAGCGCTGGCCGCTTTCTGGTGATGTCACAGTCGGTCCGGAGTTTATAGCAGAAAAGAAGAATGATATGATCAAGTAAATATTGGTAAGTTTAAAAGTCAGCTATAGGAAAATCTTTTCCATTTTATTCAAGAATTGTTTCACGATTTTCCGCAAGTTCACTTGCAATTGACAACCAAGCTGCCCTTTATATTTCTGATTACATAATTCCGTACATTTCATTTGTGTTCAGAACACCAGATAATGAAATGCAATGAATTACTGACAGCAGCAATCATCTGTACTCAGTTCATATGACTTTGCACTTAGCCGAAATTTGTCTGATCTATATTTTTGGAATCCGCCCCCTTGCTCACCCCGTCCCCTCCCCGACTGCCAATTGTTTTATTCACACATTCAAATGTGAGTGCCATTTCATTTAACATACCCCCCTCCCTGTCAACAAAGTACTTTGAAATTGTGGGCTAAATCCTTGGGAAACTTGAGCAGCCCTCCAATTTTCCGAAGCAACTACAGAATACAGGGCCATATTTTAGAAGTGGCTTGGTGGCTTCCTATTAAAGATGGCTCATTGGCTCATCAGTCAGGACTACCAAGCCACCGACCAAACCGCCCCAATAAATATACCTAGAAAATTTGCCCTGTATTCTGTAGTTAAGCTTATCTTCCTTTCCTTGTATAGGGGCATTACAGTGCCATACTTGCTATATTTCTCATTTTAATTATAAGATAAATAGCTTCGACACTTGCCCATTGAGTCAGTGAGCTTTAAGCGT
>CALNXK010000038.1:2672500-2810000 GCA_942486035.1 Porites lobata | reverse complement strand
CTTAGGAAAATCTCATTAATGGGAAGTCTGTGAAAATGTAAATTAGGTAATTCACACTATGGTTTTTTCTAAATAACATCAATGGATTTTTGATTTTTTTTCCTGTGATTTTTAGAAAATATCTGAAGATGTTTAATATTCAAACATCTAATCAAGTTCTAAAACAAGCAAAACACTTGAGGCAGATAGCTCGGCGCATATCACGTTCCCTTGGTCCTGGATCATCCGTCCTTAACAGCTTGCCAGAGCGGCTTATTCAAGTTCACCCAGAAGTTGCGGAGGCCCTTGTCAGAAGAAAACCTATTGTTGCTCTGGAATCAACCATTATTACGCATGGAATGCCTTATCCAGAAAACATAAGGTATTGTTAGATCTATACTCTGAGTGTGTCCTCTTATGGGCAGCTCTATATGTTGAAAAATATTATGGCCATACTATTCTAGCTACAGTGTTTTACAAGTAGTGTTTACTAATTACTTGGTAAACTTTGGTTAATGTTATGTGCATTCATTCACCATGAACATAACCAAGACAACCAAAATTGTATACTGCTTAAGAGACACAACATCGACTTAACTGCTTGTTGAGTTTTTTAGATGAGCTCAGAATTATTTTTTTAAGATCCGCAATCTTTAATGTCTATTTAGCACTGCCTTCGCTTGGCCTGCTTTCTCAGATTCGACCTCACCTCAGGCTGGCACATATTACAGCTGCACTGTATTACAAAACTTCCAAAAGCTGTGCTAGTGACAATCATTCTTACATCTACTACCAGTGCACTTGTTTCCAGAATTCCACCTTGTGTACCAAAAGTGGTGACCATCACTGAGGGGGGAGAAATAAGAACTGTGTCCCATTGTATGCCGTCGTATGGTATGCAGTGTTAGCAAGTCCCAAGTAAAACAAAACAACTGTCCAAAGCTAGGCTTAATGAAACCTCAGTCTGGAGATAAGTGACTACACATCATCATCATCTTAATCATTCTGAGTTCCCCCAGGCAATGTCATGCCACATGCTACTGTCCAACATGCATGCCTTTTATTCTTTCAAGGGGAGAAGACCTGCAATCCCTTATTAAGGGGGTTAAAATAAGTTAACATGCTAAATAATCATAATGGTGTATTGTTCCATTTTTATGAATTACTGATGCTACAATAATACTTCTTTGTAGAGTTGCAAAAGATGTACAAAAAATTGTGAGAAGCAATGGGGCAGTACCAGCCACAGTGGCCATAATGGCTGGAAAAATACAAGTGGGTATGTACTGTACAAAAAAGATTTTTACTTCTTGCAGGCATGGCTTCATCTATACTATTTAATATTGTTTAATAACAGAAAAAACACAAAAGGATCCACTTACACTGCTATATATATTGATGACTTTTATTTCTTCAAAATGGTACAATTTTGCAAATTAATATACAAATGTTTACACCTTTATCCATCCATTGATTGACATTTAATGAAGTGTCATATATTTGAAAACTCCCTTAGGGAAAAGCAATCACCTTCAGTTGTCATTTGTTTTGCACTCAGTGGGGATATGAAATAGTCACATAATTTGAATATTTAGTACACTGTAAGTTAATTTGGTTGTTGTTTGTTCATGTCTTTGAAAGGTTTGTCTGATGACGATTTAGAGAGGCTTGCTCAAGACACCAGCGCTTTAAAAACATCAAGACGGGACTTGCCTTACGTGATCAGCAAGGTCTGGATTAGCATTTAGACATCATTAAATTGTTAAGTTAATTGTCATGTTACCCTTATGTGATGCAAATACAATTAGCCTCTATTGGCTTGTTTTAGAATGAAAATTTGTGTGAATTTATAAGCATCTACTAGCAAGATAACAAAGCCTGTTTTTCACGCATTGACAGAGAATAACTGTACTTGTAGGATCAAATCTAACATCCATTGGGAATGTCTAAAAAGTTATTCACGTGGTGATAGTTTTACATCAGCTGTTTAAGATTTCCTCTTAATATCTTTTTATTTCTAAAAAAAGTTGCTGCTGAAATTTTATTACAAAATGTGTTGTATGATAACATTATTTTGAACTTTACAGGGTCTAACAGGAGCTACCACAGTATCCAGTACAATGATTGCTGCTAACAGCACAGGTATCCCAGTGTTTGTTACTGGAGGTATTGGTGGTGTGCACAGGGGAGCTCAGTCAAGTACGTTTTTTATACTTTGTTTTGTACAGTTTTTTTCTCTTCTGAAGAATTATGACATTGAGAAGTTTTATCTCCCATTAACCGTGACATTAAAGTTTGCCGAACTGTATTTTGACAGCATTTGACATCAGTGCTGACTTGACAGAGCTTGGTAAAACACCAGTAGCGATAGTTTGTGCTGGAGCAAAATCTATTTTGGACATTGGATTGACACTGGAGTATTTAGTAAGTTGTGTCTTCTGGTTGTTTGGTTTTGGGAAGAATTTATTGATTGTAGGTCCTGTCTGTCTGTCTGTCTGTCTGTCTGTCTGTCTATCTATCTGTCTGTCTGTCTGTCTGTCTGTCTGTCTGTCTGTCAGTCTGTCTATCTACCTATCTATACATTTTTAATTATTTTTGTAGGAGACTCAGGGAGTTCTAGTGGCCACATACGGAGATACACTGGATTTTCCTGCTTTTTTTACACCTCAAAGTGGATTTAAGGTTACTGATAGCTAGTGTAGTCATGCATCTGTTTGTTTATTATTAGCTTTGTAGAGGTGGTGTATCCTTAAATCAGTAATTCTGACTTGTGTTTAAAGATAATACCTTTAGAGTTTTCCTTGTATGATAAAACTGTAATGATCAACTGTAGACAGGGAATGCTACAGTTATTACAAATTAGCACATTTGAAAGAGTTCTGCCAGTATTCTTGACTACCGTATTTATTCGAATAAGCGCCCAACCTCGAATTAGCGCCCACCTCGAATAAGCGCCCATCCTAAACGCAGGAAAAGTTAATAAGCGCCCAGCCTCGAATAAGCGCCCACCCAGCCTCCTCAAAATCAAACTCAAATAAGCGCTTACCCCCACCCCACCCACTTTAGTGAATAAATTCTACTAAGAGACTTCCCCGAGGACGGAGTTTTCTTCAGAGTATTTTACAGAAACCTTGCTTTGTTACTTCTTCGCATTTTCTTATTAGCTTTTTGTTGTTCTGTTGCAAAATAAACATACTTCACTTGCTGAAAATGGTGAAAATTTAATAAGCGCCCAGCCTTGAATAAGCGCCCACCTTGAATAAGCGTCCACTCTCAAGGTCCAAAAATTTAATAAGCGCCCAGGGCGGTTAATCGAATAAATACGGTACCTGTAATTGTTCCTATTTCTTTCCCACATTACGTGGCTAGCAATTAGCAGCTCTGATTCAATAGGCTATAAAATGTTGCAAAATGTTAAATGCATGGAAATGTCTGGGATTGAACTGCAGGGAAAACTCCTATATGTTAATATTCTACATGTGTGCTTTCTGATTTTTGTTTTAAACTGTTGTTGTTGCAAGTCACCCAAACTAATTTTCAGTTGACATTGTTTTTGTGCAGTATTTTGTAACAAATCTTTATCCAACAAAGTGACGAGTTAAAGTTGTTGAAATAAAATGTTGCTTGAGGTGACAAAAAGGGGAAATTGCAATTGATAATGGTAGCAAGTTCAAATTTAATGCTTTAATGCTTATTATAGTCAGTCCTGCAGCACTTGCTTTAAGTAAATTTTGCTATCAAGCTTGTACATGTAAATTCTATTCTATAATAACTTGTCTAATCGGCAAGTGAAGTTTTTTGGTGCTGGTTCAAATTACAGAAGAACTGTACCGGTAATCAAATCCTGCTTATAAAAATTTTTTTTTTTTTCAAGCTAGTTAAAATGACTGATCCTGAATTGCTAGCTACAGCTCGCTCGAAGGACAAGCTGTAAAAGTAACTAAAATTTCTTTGCACCCTGTCCAGTTGAGCTCTGTCTGCTCTAACAACCTGCTTCTTGAAAAATTAATATTTGCAGTCTCCATACAACGTACAATCTTCTGTGGATGCAGCTAAATTAATTGGTAAGATCAAACACTTTGCAAATTACAGTCATGAAATTGTCAGTGCATTAATGGTAAAAAAAGGTTATCTAAAGGTCCTTATATACTGACATGGGGTACTAACACATCAACAGTAATCAAAATACTGATAAACCTGAAGCTAATGGCGTGCTCTATTTTAAGGGTATTTAAGGCCACATTTAAAGAAAAAAATTGAAACAAGGATTTCAGGTCACACCTGGACTGTATTGAACATGGGACCTGTATGCACAGAAGGCCATGCACTAACCAAAGTGTGCCAACCCTAATTTTCCTCTAAAGAGTTGCAAAAAATGTTACATGCCTCATGCGGCATATACTGTTGTAGGCGTAATCCTCATCAAGTACAGCCAGCATATGCATTATTTGCAGTCAATCGCATGTTTTGATTGCATAAATTTTGCTGTTTTCCTCTGTGGAATGGGCTATCAATTAGTCTTCCGACAGAAATAATTGTAACTTATGCCTGTTAATAGTCTCTTTAAAATTTGTGGCATTTTTGACAAGTGTGTACCGATGTTTTGATGTTGTTTAAATGATTCAGATGCCAATTTATCCCTTGGGTCAACTAGTGGAATTGTAATAGCTGTTCCAATAGCAAAAGAGCATGCTGCATCTGGAGCTGAAGTTGAGAAAGCCATTCAATATGCCTTACAAGAAGCAAGGTAAAAACTGGGTGTGAATTTTCCTAGTAGATAATTATAAATGCCTTAAAGAGGATTCATGATGACAGGTGTTTTTTTGGTACTGCATACCATCCTTAATAATTAAAATGCACTTCTATTTATTTGAATGCAGCAACACAATTTCTCATTGATGACTTAATCTGGCCCAAGTTGGAGAGGCAGAATTAAAAATCTGGATACTAAATATTATGAGTTGTTTATTGATTAATTTTATCAGTGGTTCAAGGAAATGTCCTTAAAAATTGAATGTCCTTGAAAATTGACCAGGAATGTTGATTTCATTTTATCCTGGGTTTCAACTTTATTTCGACATCCCTTTGTGTTTGAGTATGATAATGAACTGAAACAGAAAAGTGAGCCATGACATGTATCTTCCAGGGCCAAGTTAACTAGATTTATTCTTTGTGTTAATTTTGTGAAGTTCATGCATTTAACATTACAGTGATCAAGGTGTTTTAGGCAAGGAAGTGACACCTTTTGTGCTGAACAGAGTGAATGAACTTACAAAAGGACGATCACTTCAAGCCAGTATCCTTTTTTTCTTACTTGATTTGTATTGTCTTAATACAATTATTATTAAATAATTACAATCTCCATCCAAGATCCAAGTGCCTCATGATCATGGATGTTCAATGTACTTGCAGCATGTCCATGCATCTAAAGGGTGATTGCAATTTTTAAATTAAGTTACCCCTGACGTTTTCTTGTAACTCATTTCTTTATCTTAATTTTAAAACTTTAAGTTGCACACTTATCATGCTGCCTATGGAAATTTGGTGGTACTCAGCAACTGCAAATTGCCTTATAAAATGCCTGGGGCATTTTTAATTTTGTGAATTTGAAATTTTAGGAGTCCAACTGGGGGTGTTTGATAGATAACAGGCGCAGGGTTTGAAATAGAGAGGCGGTTATTCTCACAATTAATTAAATAGTATGCTTTCGGCAAAAATATCAAGAGAGTTTAAGAATAGCAGGATATCCACTCCATCATATGTTTTGGCCATCTAGTGATCTATCTCACTCTTTCAAATCCCAAAATCGATGAATCCTCGATCAGGGTTATTAAGTTGCCATCGTTAGTCTATCCGTATTTTCAACCTGACGTTGAACAAGAAGAAAATATGCAAAGCCTTGTTAATCAAGCAAAAAAATGAATGAATTAAATGATTTCTCTCCTTTTTGCTAATTCCTAGTATTTTGGAGTAATTCTCATAGGGGGCATCTATTAGACTGGGTGCGTTTATCATAGAGGGGTGACTAATACAATTTTAACAACGTAGAGGGGGCATTTTTTAGATAAGAAGCCTTCATTTGGGAGTTGGCGTGCATCTGTTGGGTCATTTACATTAAACGGTAAGCTGTTTTTGCCATTTTGTGTTACCAACAAGTGTAAGGCCTTAACTACCACTCTCAGATATAGCACTTATAAAAAACAATAGCCAAATAGGAAGTTCAATTGCTGTTGAACTCTGCAGATTACGTAAACTCAAGGAAAACAAAGATGTGGTAAGTGTAGCTTGGAAGAGACACAAAAATGGGTTCATTTTGCATGTTACCTCGGCCAACAGCCAATGGAGTGTAACTGTTGTGGTTCAAATTTAATCTTTGGTTTGAATTTTTGAAACCATATGGTCATTATCATTCCTCTTTACAGAATGTTAAAAGTAAGCTGCCAGCTGGGAAGCCAGATTCAACCACAGAATGGAGAACATTAAAAAGACCAGTAAGTCAATATACTTAGTGCCACACAGCTTAGGTTATCTGATGGCTATCCCTGGGCAGTCAACATGAACACAGGAACCCCTGGTGGTTGTTACTTCTCGTAAAAAGAATTTAAATAAATGCAGTCTATCATTATTGTATTTTAATTCTTTGCGAAGAGAACTAACTGAAGTCTGTTTTTGCTGTAATTTTTTTGTCTCTCTTATTTTTTTGAGGTTGTCATTGGTGGATCCAATGTAGATTTTATTGCAACAGCTGAGAAAATTATTGTAAGTGTAGTTTTCTTTTATCTCTGTATGTTGGTGTTAAGGACTTTTATAACATCTTTTAGTTACCTGTAATTTCACTGGTTACTGAAACTTTAACTGACACATCTGTTCCATCCCCGGTAGCTTAATACCTTTTTTTCATGTATACAGCCTGAAGCATCCAATCCTGGACAAGTGAGGATGAGTTTTGGTGGAGTAGGAAGAAACCTAGCAGGTAATTTAAAGCATTAGTAATATCCGCAAGCTTATTCTCTAGTTTCAACAACACTGTATGTGTGTTTGAGATGAGGCGAAAATTGTGTACATTGGATATGCTAAAAACTTGTCGGTGACCCAAAGAATTTTTGCTGATGTTGTGAATGTATGAAGTAGATCGTGATTGGTACATGTATGTTATTTGACTTCCTCTGTTAGGGTACTGTTATTGTTTAACGGCTTGGCTGTACTGCTTGTAGTTTAATATTTTTTGTCTACAGAATGTCTGGCTCGTCTGGGGTCAAAGCCTGTGTTTATATCTGCGGTAGGAACAGACCCTCTAGGAGTTATGATGCTTAAACACTGCGAAGAAGTTAACATGGTAATAAAGTAGCCCCTTACCGGCTCCCCATAGCTTATTGTGTAGAGCGTCCACCCCGGTGTTCGTGGGCTCATAGGTTCAAAACCTGCCGGGGACGTAAGATATTTGCTTTGTCTGACTTCTGTGACATGGCAATTATAACCTCATGTTCTTCGTAAAACAATAACCGTACAATTTACCCTTTTCATTTATCATTATTTTAGTTAAAGATCGTTAAAAGTACATCTACAAGACTGCTGATCGTGGCAGTATGAAAGCCCGGGGGCGGGGGGGGACTCCGCATATGAAAGGGGTAGGGATGCTCGTGGGAAATTTTGAATTAAACCCCTAAAGGAGACCTATCTGGGCGTGGCCCAAGCTTTTTTGTCCCCTAAAAGCGTCCACGTCATAGGTTATATTTTTATATTTTTTGGCGTGAACCCTAAACGAGACCTTCACGGCTAAATATGATGGCGTTTTGCCCAGAACACCCTAAGTGAGACCAAAATCCGAAATTTACACCCCTAAGCGACACGACGAGCATCCCCACCCCTTTCATACGCGGAGTCCCTCCCCCGGGTAGGAAAGATGCTTTCTCTCTCCCTGTTTTTCTCCTTATTTTTTTTTCGCTCTCTTCCTTCGCGGCGCACTCCACTATCCGAACGCATGGAACAGGCTACCAAGTTTGAAAGAAACTCTTTTTCGCTTGCTTTTGGTAGAGATGAATCTCCCGTTGTGTTTTCTTTTCCTGTCCATTGCATTAGGAGTCATTACTTCCAGTGTATCTAGAAAGCGCAAAAGCCAATGTTGCGAAAGAGCATTGCGAAAGTAAATGAAAGTTAACCCGCACGTTCTGGTCCCGCCGGGGAAGTCCCGAAATGCACAGAAAGTGTGCGCAGTAACAATGGTGGGAAGCGTCCTTAAAGTGGCGAAATTTTATTGACGTCTGTATGGTGGGGGGCGGGGGGACGTCTGTGCCCCCCCCCCCCCAGCATACAAGTCGCGACAGATTTTCCCTAACTGGTCCATCTCAATAGTTGAAAAACTTCTGTGAAGGGTCAATTGCCAACCCTTGCACCTCCCAGGGGCACCCAACGACTGTTTTCTGTGAAATATCTGTTCGGAGAAGCAAATATTGCCTAGAAATTTCTGTTACTTGAGGACGGCTAAAAATTTCGAGATGACCGTACCACTCATGCACAATTTTCAAAGCTTATGTAAGAAATTCCCTATGATTTTCTGAAGTTTATTTTTCACATTTTACTTCCCAAGTTAGGCTATTTTTCGTAGAGAAAAGGAAACCTAAACTTTTCGGACTCAAAAATGCAATGGAGGGAGAAATCAGAAAATTTCTCACTTTCGTAATACGTCAAATTGCATCCTAAAATTTTCGGAAAAGTAATACTTAAGCCCTTGTAATTTCGAGAAGACTCGAGTACCCCTAGGACGACCGAACAGATGCAAATTTTATAGTGCCGCTTAGAATACATTTCTAAACATCTAAAAGTACTCTGGATAGCCGAAAAAGTGTTATCAATGTATTTAAGAGGAAACCGTCGTTGGGTGCGCCTGGTCTCCGGGTAGCTCGCTGTTTGGAATATTTTACACGTACAGACTACTCGTTCTACCCCCTTCTCCTCTTAAGCTCTATAACTACTTACCTTTTTTTCACCTCCCAGGTTACGCGAGGTATATATACATCTAAAGTAAATCACACTGGTACTTACTCAGCGATACTGAGTCAAGATGGCGAATATCATGTGGCTGTTGGTGATATGGATATTCATAAAGTTATCACACCGGATAATGTAAGTTGCGAGCGAGTAGGGAATTAAAGATGTCACGACGGTGACGACACCAATAACTTAAAAACCTTTGCACATGCATCACGCTTTTTAGTACATCACTTTTTCCTATGCTGCATGAGTACAATGTGAAAAATGCTAATATAACGTTATAAGGAGGTCGTGAACATAAGGCGGTGAATTTTCCTTCCACCCTAAGAACTCAGTTTACAAAAATATGCCTACCTTTGACGTATTTAGTGCTTTGGGATACCGTATTTATTCGAATTAGCGCCCACCTCGAATAAGTGCCCATCCCAAAGGTAGAAAAAGTTAATAAGCTTCAACCCCCACCCAACCCTCCTTTCCCCTCTCACCAAAACAAAAAAAAATTGAATAAGTACTAAAATAAGAGAGACTTCACCGAAGACGGAGTTTTCCTCAGAGTATTTTGCAGAAACCTTGCTTTTTTGCATCTTCGCGTTTTGTTGTTACCATTTATTGTTTTGTTGCAAAATTAACATACTAAACTTGCTGAAAATAGTGAAGATTTTATAAGCGCACAGCCTCGAATAAGCGCCCACTTTCAAGGTCCAGAAATTTAATAAGCGCTCAGGGTGGTTAATCGAATAAATACGGTAATTGCGGTAACTGAACAGGCTCATTCCCCCGAATTTGTTTCGCCGGAACGTTAGTCGATTCGCCCGATGTCTACTTGTCGTTTTTTAAGTAGCGATTAAGTTTAAAAGAAAGCGAGTGCCCTTTTAAGGTGACGTTTTCGCTGCCGTCTCTCTTATTAAGCCCCCTAATGTTAAGGGCAGAGGTGCTTGGCACAGTGAATGGTATTAGGATCAAGACACACGATGTATATGCGTTATCTGACGACAAGTAGATAGTGAGGACGGTAAACAATTATTAACCTCACGCTAGATGTCGGGGACTGTGACGGTAATCTTTCTGGACCAATCTTTTGAGAAATTCTGCATGTTTTTAAAGTCTGTTCCTTGATATTTTTTCCATAATTCAGCCAATTTTTTCCATTTTCTTTATATTTGTTATTTGTGTTTCATATTTTTATTGGAATTTCTCGTGTATTTTTTATTGATTTTCACTCAAACGTTTTTCGTAATTTTGTACCCTGATGTAAACTCCCGAGGGACTGTGAAGTTGAAAGAAGTGTTTTGAGTGGCACAAGGTGGAAAAGGCTCATTGGTTGAATTCGGTCACATGGGTTCAATGCTTAACGCTGATTGGCTAGTTGCTAAAGGACCGTCGCTTACTACTGTCTTGTTCTTACTGTTAGATTTCAGCTTTTGAGGAACCAATCAAACACGCTTCCCTGCTGATGTTGGACGGCAATATCACCCAAGAAGCTATTGATCATGCGTGTAGCTTCTGTGCAGCCAATCATATTCCAGGTAAAAAAGAAATCAAACGGAAAGTCAAAATCATAAGTTCTCAATTCCGAACTAGTTCCAGGGGGAACATGAGCGATAAATAAATGTACCATGTCTTTGTGATTCCATTTCAAACGATCAAACATTGTGCTACAAGGCAACCAAGAGTGTGCGCGCTTAATCGTAAGTCTCATAAGCTATTATCTCCTCTCCCCTAGGAACTATAAGGAAGGCGGTATACTAAGGTTATTTGTTTCGGGGTGAAGTACTAGCCTTATAGACTGGGTTATGTTGTTTACAAGATCATTCCATGTTCTAAACTACTCTTAGGCCTGTTTCAAAAGTCGTGCTACTGCCGTGCTAAGCTGGCTCGACTTTAGCGCGACTTCAGCACGACACTAGCACGACTTGGTTTCAGACGTCGAATTTAATTCAGTCGAATAGAACGGCTGTTGCTGAAAACAAAACACAAAAATAAAGAAACGGTTTAGCAAACTTTTAAATGTATTCTAATGTATTTATAATTTATGAATTGAGTTCGGCACGGCGGTAGCACGACGTTTGAAACCAAGTCGAGCTACTGCCGTGTAGCACGGCAAGGCTTGCCGTGCTACACGGCAGTAGCACGACTTGGTTTCAAACGTCGTGCTACTGCCGTGCTTAAGTCGAATTTAATTCGATCAATTGAGTTCGGCACGGCAGTAGCACGACGTTTGAAACGGGCCTTAGCTTTCTAGTGCAGCAATCGTGTAGTTCCTTGGTGAGTATTAGCACACATTCTACTGTAGGCGGGGTCAACAGTGTATTTAGTAACCGCCAGGCATATTTCTATTCGCATTTCATATTTATGTTTTATTAATCACCCTTATTTTGTTTTTATGACAGTCTGGTTCGAGCCTACGTGCTTAATGAAAGCAGAGAAACCTTTTCTTTCTGATGCGTGGCATAATATAACTTATATATCACCAAATATAAAGGAACTAAGATCAATTAACTCTACATTAATGAAACAACAACAAGAACAGTCAAGAAACCTCAGTGGGGACGAGGATACTGATAAAGATCGTTCATTGGACAGTGTTATCACCGAGTGTTTAACTCTATGTAAACCGCTCTTGAAACACATACATTGCGTAATAGTTACATTAGGCAAACATGGAGCCTTGGTTTGTAGAGATACTACCGCTGATACTCCATTCCCGACGGCTCATTTTTCAAGTCACGCTCCAACGCGGCAACACAGTTTAGTGTCAGCGCGGCATTTTCCCGCCTCGGCCCCAGGTGGTCACGTGCAAAATGGTAACGTCACAGGCGCAGGTGACAGGTAAGATGTTGGGATGTATTTTACCATTATAGCGTCCGACACCATCCCCCTCCAATAGCCATTCTTTTGGTGTCTGTATACGGGGATGTTTGAAAGTTCATAGATATACTAGTTTTGGAATTCACAATCCATTGAAAAATTCTAAAGTGAACATGATCTTCGCAGTAGAATGAACAACCTAAAAAGCGTTCATTCTGCTATGAAGGTCATGTTCATTTTTTTCACTTTGTATGATATTAGACGGATAGAGGCGGGACACCTGGGCGGAATGATGAGTCTAACAGATATTCTTCAAAACGAAGTTATCATCCTTCGAGTTGTATTTTTGCTGTTCTTGCCATGTTTTTGGGCAGTGGTTTGGCTAATACTTCGCAAAATGTGTGAAATTTTCCGCCATTTGTCCTAGCTCTACCAAAACCCAAATTTCTTGCTGAGTTACTCAAGCCTAATCTTGTCCCCAGGGACATCTCGGCTGCCGTCCCTTTTTGTGTCAATATTCTGTACAATTGACGTCATTGGTACCAAAATCTTAAGCATCTTCCAAATTTGGTCAACGCTAGCCGGTTATGCAGAATTATTTGAGAGATTTGCGTCAATCAGAAACGAAAATGCTTGAATGCAATTAGAACTGAGAATACAATACGATATAATAGCTTAATAGCTTAAAGTTTCTATCTATCTATCTTTCTAATAACAAAATTCTCAAATCTGATTGGTTCTCAACTGCCCTGATTTCAGCCTTAATAGGACAGTTTAATAGGCCAGTACGCGTCATGCCTAAGTAATTGGACAGTACGCGCCATCAGGTGCGCGCTTAAATGGCTTTTTTTTTTTTTCATTGCTAGGGAAAAAATCTTGGATTTTCTTGTATTTTGATTTAAAAAGAGCCCTATATATCACAAATTTTGTCAAAGTTATGATTAATTGGTAACAGAACTTCGTGTCGTCCAATTCGGTCTGTAATCATACTTGTGATTAAACAAATCGGACTCCCGCTACGCGGTCGTCCGATTTTGTCAATCACTCGTATGATTACAAACCGAATTGGACTCCACTCAGTCCTGTTACCATTACTTATTAACCAGTCCCAAGAGGCTATTATTGGTCAATTTACAATAATGATAAGACTTTAAATTACAAGGAAAAAATATACATATAAACTACAAGAAAAATACTTAATAATCTACTAAAAAATTATATAAGGCTACAATCGGCGACAAAATTGTTGAGACATTGTACTTAAATAGGTTGACTTCGGAGAACAATAGAATCCGCACCCCTCCCCTGTCCCCTCCATTCAAAGTTGGGGTGTTTGTTGTTTTCTATAGGTAGCTAGAACAAGGGCCCAACATTGTACGGAGGGGATGGGGGAGGAAAGCTATATTTCCTCCTTTTGAAGTTCATAAAACGTGAAAAAGCCTACTTTTGGGCGAAGTGTCTCAACTCATTTTGTCGCCGATTGTAGGTATAACTAAAAATAAAATAATAATAATAATAATAACAGATATTGATAGCTATTTACAATCGTGAAATTTCTTGCCTTGCGGCTTTCTTAAATACTTTTAAGCTGTGCTTACTGTGAATCAGCAGAAAGTTATAATTAACTATAGTATATTTCACAAGTTTTTGTTAAAAGCATAAAAGTTAATTTACAATTCTCCTGATTGCTGTTTTCTTGTAATTTTCAGCTTTGCTGCTGCAATGGCTTCTTTCATAATCCGAGGCCAGCCTCCAGTTTTATGCGTAAAAGCAGGGATGCTAGCTGCACAGTATTCTCTTCAGTCACAGGACGCCATTGCACCGACGGTTTTTCCGGAGAATTTCACACCTGAAAATGTTGAAGACTGTATCCCATGGCAACCTAAGGACATAGATATTGACATTTCGTAGCACGTGAACTGCAGGCGATTCCCACGTGATCGCTACAGTACTGGACGCCTTCTTGTTTCCAGAGAATTCTTTTCCCGGAGAATTTCGCACCTGAAAATGTTGAAGATTGCATCCCATGGCAACCTAAGGGCATAGATATTGACATTTCCTAGCACGTGAATAGCAGGCGTCTCCCACGTGATAGCTACATCACCAGGCGCATCCTTGCTCCCAAGTTTTTCTCTCTCGTAGAAAGGAACCTTGGCAACGAGGGTGAATGTAACACCTAAAAACTTCAAGACTGCATACAACGGCAACCGACTGACAAAAGAGTTGAAGTTTTCTTACTGGGGAACATGCGTTCTGCGCCGAGCCCATAGGAACCCACTTGAGCCGATCAGTTTCGTAATACATGTAACGCGATTGAAAGCAATAACCAAAAACTTCCGAACCGTCTTGCTTTGCTTTTTCTTCAGCAAGGTGGTTTGTAGCTGTGAACAAACAGCAGAGACGGAGCACATTATGTTCGTGAACGTGTCTCAGAGACTGTACAGCACTGAGCCTAAACGTTTAAAAACCACATCACAACTGGTGACATTACAAAATCGTAAACTTCTTTGTTACTTTAATTCACATAATGGCTGAATTATATTGAAGTTGTATAAGCCGTGTCACCAGGTAAATTCTTCAGCAAGAAGAATATAAACTAAACAAAAAACGTAATATTTAATATTCAATAACTGCAAGAACCTACTTATTAAACAATAACCTGCACACCCATTAGCTCTTTAAACACGTGCGATTAGCTCCCTCTGGACCATGATGAGCACATTTTAAGTGACAATGTTTTTGTTACCAATGGTTATGCTCAAAAGCAAGACGCGACAAATTTTGGGTTGTACACTCATGTCCATGCGCGACCGAAGTGACCTTGAACAGCGCAGGCAACACGGAGTTGCTGCGTGGCAAAAACCGAGTGATTTTGTATATCAAGCTCAAATTTCCAAGGATTACTAATATTGCTGTGCTCTTTCGATATTCAAAAATGTTATTTTAATAGTTAAATCAGATAATGATAAGCATGCATAAATGAGGCAAAAAATGTAACTGAACAAAGTTCCTCCTATTCTAACTGACTCAGTAATACGTTAATAAGACAAGATTGGCTCCTGTTTCTGATAAAGAAATTTTTTCTGGCTCCGTTATTCTCCCTTATCACGACTATATCAGCGAGTAAATGATCTGATAATGACAAAAAAACTCCATCAGGTGTTCATTCAAAACTGTCGAAGAAGGCTTCTCCGGTGGTTTTATTTTATTTCTGTATTTCTGGTACTCGTCAAGGTAGCAACCCCGGAAACGTTTTGTGCGTTTCCTTCGAACCACGAGGCGATAATGTAAGCAGCATTTGCTGCAGCAATGTACTTAAAAGTCGTCATGTTTCTCTCTTTCTTAATCTTATATTTTGTCACCGGCTGTGGTTGACTGGGGGTGGGAGAGTTCGGTGTTGTTAGCGGACTTAGAGCTGTCCAACGGTCTTGATTGGCGTTTTACTGAAAGGCATCTCAACGAAAACTGTACTCTCTTCGTCAGTGTGCTATTTTCAGAGAAAGTCGAGTTTCTCCTTACCGAAGTACCATGCAAGGCTATCCAAAAGTCGCGCTTGAAAAAGATGTAGAGTAATGGATTCGTTGCCGATGTTATGTATCTAATAACTGCGAAACCATCCGTAGCTTTCTCTATAGCTACTAAATCGTTGGACTTGCTATAAGTCTTGATGTTAATAATTAAGATGAGTGTGAAATACGGCAGCCAACAGCACAGATATATTGCCGCCATCAAAGCAAATACAAAGATACACTTTCGGTCGGTTTTGTTTTTGTTTTGTAGTCGCTGTTTGTGTCCATGTTGTGATGGCCTCTTTCTACCGCTGACCGCTTTGAACATCACCGTGTACGCGTACACCATAAATACATACGGGACCAAGAATACGAGAGCGAGGCAAAAGGAAGAATGAATGATAAAGGCAATTCTTTTTGATTTGGCATTCCGCCAAGAGACCGGTATTATAGCGATAAAAGCTGATATGAACCAAATTCCCGCTAATACTTTGAACACTGCCTTTTTGGTGACTATATGATGTCTCAGTGGCTGAGCAATTGCCAGAAACTTTTCTGCAGTTATGACAAGAATGTGATAAGCTGCCGAAACAGCCGTAAGGGTGTGAAGGGCGTACATCCAAAAGGCAAACTGATCAAACATCCGAGAAGGTACCACATTGAAAGAGAAAATAATGAAGTATGGAATGTTTACTGCGCCTGTCAGAAAGTCGCAGACCGCTAGCCCAAGCAGAAGGTAATTAGACTTGATGCTCAGGCTCTTTCGTTTATAAAACAAGAAAAACACGAGTCCGTTTGTAACAATTATTGCTATGGCGATAGGAAGAGTCTTGATCATCTGTCTCAATCCTTGATTTTCCAGCTGATTTTGAAGTTTGATAGCTGCACTTGAGCTGTTGTTCATGTTTGACGGGTTTCAATTTTCAATCCTACTCAACTCCTGAAATCAAAATCAAAGAAGCAAATTAAGTTGAATTTTAAATTGTTACGCAAACTGGGAAAGGACGGAAGAGTGCTAACGATAAAAATATTCATGTAATCAGTCGGGTTTAAATACCGTGATGGAGAGAAATGCGAGCAGGTGTGACTTCAAAGCATCATGTAATTCTACTACAAATTGGCGACAAGATAAAAAAAAAAACTTCCACATTTCATAGACCTGTCTTGGCATTGAAAATTCGACTATAAAAAGAGATTAAAAATTTTGGAAAAGCCTTGATTACAGACAAGTGCGAAATTATACACTTTTCCCTGAAATATGCAAAATATATGCAAATTAAACGATCTGTATGAAATGAATAAAACGGATGAATCACTCAGTTGAAGAAAGGCAACTACGGAAGTTGTGGAAAACTGCAATAAAACTGTGTTTGAGGAAGGCATTACTAACAACAAAGGCGTTTAATAAAATGGCAAAAATTTTGAATTTGAAACTGAGTTGCAAATTAAAGTTAACCTTGTGTTTGAAGTTTGTAAAAGTTGCATTCAATGTTGCTTTATCATTCAGCAGAATTGTATAAGTTGCAACTGTGTCTCACCCGTAGACGTAACTGTGTGCAAGTTGTGGTATTCGTATGATTCTTCTAAGGGATTTGTCAGAAATTAGCAGGGGGGGAGGGGGGTGGAAACAGAGGAAAGGTGACAACTTTTTGAGACTGCAAAAAAGGGAGGGTCATGAAAATTTGGGCCGTTAAAAGGGGGAGGGTCATGCAAATATGTGTCTGTGATCATGTAGAGGTTCACCCACAGAAGAAAAAAGAAGTTCTTTATTTTGTAAAAAAAACCTGGGAGAAATAGGAGAGTCGAGTGATCAGCTGTCAGAATCAGAGTCGGACTCAGCTTAATGCTGTCATCTAAAATGTATGTATATTGCATTTCAAAGAACGGATTAGAAATATAATTTATTTTGAGTTTTCATAATACTGACTCACCCTAGTGTACTGCAAGAACTAGATTTAATCATTTATACAAGAGGGGGAGGGTCATGATATTTTAGGCCAAGGTTAGAAAATTTCAGTCCCATTGCAGGGATGGGTCACCTCATTTCCGAACCCAAATTTAAAATTCCCACCCCCCTCCCCTCCCTGCTAATTTCTGACAAGTCCCTAATAGTATGATTTTACGCTCTACCCGTCTAATGTCCTATGCTTGCCTCCAATAATGTCCAATGCTTCATCCTATAATTGCATGCCAGAAGAAAATCGCGTACAATGCAGATATGATGATTCAATGGAATCAGCCGGTCTTAATTGTTTGCTAATTTTTTCGGTTTGTTCAGTGAGCTTTGGTTTTTTTTTGCTCTGTGGATTTTGTGTGTGGTGCTTAATTCTAACACAAACAACTACCATCACATCGGGTAAAAAAGAACTATTAAAAGTAATCCATGGCAATTTTAACTCATCCAAAAAAAATGTGCCGATAAAAACCCTTGCCTATCATCACCCCAAAACCTTAGCTTTTTAAACAAAGTGTACCTGTTTTCAAACTTTTTCGATGAACTTCTGACGACAGTCGACCAAAATGTTCACTTCAGTAGCCAGTTATGTGGTTAACAACATAATCGGTAACATAACATCAAGCATTTTACATTTTCTGAAAAGGCAAATTAATGTGGTCATGTCATAGAATATTTATCACTGAGTGTAAGATAATCCGATTCAGTATTTTATAGCTGTTTATATATGTTTATTACCGTGGATGTCGTTAATGAAATTTCAAGCGGCGGCGAAGCGGCGGCACCCATTTAGACCGTGCACGGACAAATCGCTCTACTCTCTTCTTTCTTCTTTTTCTTCTACTTTTTCCTCTTTTTCTTTTCTTTTCTTTTATAGACATAGGGTTTCCCTACAACAAAGATATCTAACCTTTTTGTAACGCGGCGTCGCAGCGCAACACGGAACATGTTTTCAACTTTTAAGAGGCTGTCTCAGTAAAAACCGTCCACTCAATTCCGCGTGAAAAATAATTTTGCCTGAAAGTCTGGCGAGTGATAGGCTTTATCGAGACTATAACTAAAATAGGTTTGCTTTGATTAACAATAATTTTCTGGCCACGATGAGGAGGCGCCGAGTATTTTGTTCTGCCGGCCACGGCCATTTTGCACGTCTTGAAAACTGAAAATTTGGCATTTTTTGCGATGCTGTAAATGTTTGATTTGCACCATAGTACCAATGAATTTTATACCTATTTATAGGTAAACATCTCTAGTTCTTCCTGTAAGTAATAGTTATCCGCTAACTTTAGCTGGAAAGACGAAATCAAGCAAAATATGACCCCGACTAATTGCCTTGGAGCGAAAATCCAAAAATGACCCTGTTTTAAAAGCTTATTTCTGACGTTTGGGAGATAGTTGAAAGCTCTAGACAAAATAGACGCAAAGATAGACCATCTGTTATTAATAATATACAAAACCCTATGTGCAATTTCAGTATATTAAAAGTTATGACCGTTTGTATCAATGCGTATGCGAGCTAACGTATTAGCAACTACATGTACTTGTGTGCCCAAAAAAGCTTGACGAAAGTAAACCGCGCAAACAAACCTTCCTTAATCGTTAACATTAATTTTCGATAAAGGGATTCATTTTTTTGCCACAGTCAGTACTGTTTCCTTGCCTTAGCAAATTTCACTCCCTTTGCAGGGATGGGTCACCTCATTTCCGAACCCAAATATAAAATTCCCACCCCCTTCCCCCCGCCCCGGCTAATGACGTTTCCAGGCGTTAGGGGAGTCGTATTTCCTCCCTCCCCCAAATATGACTGCGTAGAGCCTATTAAATTTCAATCTCCATCAATTTACTTGTAGATAAAAGTGACGTTGGGTTTTCCTTTTTGATATCTTATACTTGGACTGCGCTCATAGATGTGGCAGAGATTCTATTTTTGCGGGAACAAGTGCGCTAAAATGTGTCTAAAAATAAACTGTGGCTTAGTATGGCAGTTGCTGGTAAATCTCATATATTCCCTGGATTAGGTTACAATTACAATGAGAAATTAAAAAAAAAATACTTTTTTTATACTCTTAGAGAGAACGAACTTTAAGCCCAAGTCTTGGGTCCCGTTATGATATATCAGATATGAAGGCAGTTTATTACTCAAGAATGTATTGGTAAATGTTTCGGAAAATTGGTGAGTCAGTTTAACACTTTCAGTAACAGGTCAAAAATTTTCTCCGATCTTCAAACATGGCAACGATTGTTTACGAAGGGGAATTCCGCCAACGGCTGTGACACTTCAGCTGACAAACACGACGTAGAATTTGGAGGTTGGTGAATACAGTTGACTCCCGATAACTCGAACCCTCGCTAACTCGAACCTCCCGCTAATTGATAACTCGAACCAAAATCGATTCCCCCTGGAATTCCGTCATACATATTACTGTAATTTTCCGTCGGTAACTTGAACCCTTGATAACTCTAACCTCGCGCTTACTCGAAGTAGTTTTTGTTTCCCCTCAGATCATTTCTATATAATTTTAGCCTTGATTACTCGAACCATGTTTTGAGCCCTTAATTATAAAAATTGGGGCGAAAGAACAGTCTACTGGCGTTCGAAACATTGAACTTTGAATTTCCCATTTACGTGTTGTATAGTTTACGAGTGGATACTTGGATAAGTTTTTGCTGGGTATGTGCCGCTGGCCTCTTAGAGCCCCTACCCCATTATAGTCTATTCTGTGGCCAAGTATAGACCCCATCTCAGTCACTTTGCGGCAAAAATGTAATTTTTGCGATCCCAACTTAGTCACTTTCTATTTATGTATCTACCTTACATTGAATGAAAAACACCAACAGTACAAACATTCTAGTACGTTTGCTAACTGCTAATATGAACAACTGTCTTACCCTTAAAATCAGAAAATGTGCGACCCCATTCTAGTGACTCTAGTAAAAGTGCGACCCCATTAAAGTCAGTCCAGTCGTGAAAATACGACCCCATCCAGCGGCGCATCCCCATTAGCCTCTCATAAGGGGGTACCCTCCCCTGGGTTCTTTGTCACAAATCTAAGAATGTGAAACAGCTTTTTATTTTTACAGTCAACTCTCTCATAGCGAACACTTCTCGCAAACTAACAGCTTCATAGAGACTGTACAGCACTGAGCCTAAACGTTTAAAAACCACTTCACAAGTGGTGACATTACAAAATCGTAAACTTCTTTATTACTTTAATTCACACAATGGCTGAATTATATTGAAGTTGTATAAACCGTCACCAGGTAAATTCTTCAGCAAGAAGAATACAAACTAAGCAAAAACGCACCTAATATTTAATATTTAATAACTGCAAGAACCTACTTATTAAACAATAACTTGCACACCAATTAGCTCTTTAAACACGTGCGATTAGTTCCCTCTGGACCATGATGAGCACGTTTTAAGTGACGATGTTTTTGTTAACAGTGGTTATGCTCATAAGCAAGACACGACAAATTTTGGGTTGTACACTCATGTCCATGCTCGTCCGAAATGATCTTGAACAGCGCAGGGAACACCGAGTTCCTGCGTGGCAAAAACCGAGTGATTTTGTATAACAAGCTCAAATTTCCAAGGATTACTAATATTGCTATGCTCTTTCGATATTCAAACATGTTATTTTAATAGTTAAATCAGATAATGATAAGCATGCATAAATGAGGCAAAAATCCAACTGAACAAAGTTCCGCCTATTCTAACTGACTCAGTAATACGTCAATAAGACAAGACCTGGCCCCTATTTCTGATCAGCAAGTTTTTCTGGCTCCCTTATTCTCCCTTATCACGACTATATCAGCGAGTAAATGATCTGATAATGACAAAAACCTCCATCAGGTGTTCATTCAAAACTGTCGAAGAAGACTTCTCTGGTGGTTTCATTTTATTTGTCTTTCTGGTACTCGTCAACGTGGCAACCCCGGAAACGTTTTGTGCGTTTCCTCCGAACCATGAGGCGATAATGTAAGCGGCATTTGCTGCAGCAATGTACTTGAAAGTCGTCATGTTTCTCTCTTTCTTAATCTTATGTTTTGTCACCGGCTTTGGTTGACTAGAGGTGGGAGAGTTCGGTGTTGTTAGCGGACTTAGAGCTGTCCAACGATCTTGATTGGCGTTTTACTGAAAGGTATCCCAATGAAAACTGTACTCTCTGCGTCAGTGTGCTATTTTCAGAGGAACTCGAGTTTCTTCTTACCGAAACACCATGCAAGGCTATCCAAAAGTCGCGCTTGAAAAAAGTGTAGAGTAATGGATTTGTTGCCGATGTTATGTATCTAATAACTGCGAAAGCATCCGTAGCTT
Organism: Porites lobata; assembly: GCA_942486035.1. NCBI lineage: Eukaryota > Metazoa > Cnidaria > Anthozoa > Scleractinia > Poritidae > Porites > Porites lobata. The sequence continues at coordinate 2,788,441 of CALNXK010000038.1, read as the reverse complement.
TTTCTATGGCTACGAAATCGTTGGACTTGCTATAAATCTTGATGTTAATAATTAACATGAGTGTGAAATAAGGCAGCCAACAGCACAGATATATTGCCGCCATCAAAGCAAATACAAAGATACACTTTCGGTCGGTTTTGTTTTTCTTTTGTAGTCGCTGTTGTGATGGCCTCTTTCTACCGCTGACCGCTTTGAACATCACCGTGTACGCGTACACCATAAATACATACGGGACCAAGAATACGAGAGCGAGGCAAAAGGAAGAATGAATGATAAAAGCAATTCTTTTTGATTTGGCATTCCGCCAAGAGAGCGGTATTATAGCGATAAAAGCTGATATGAACCAAATTCCCGCTAATACTTTGAACACTGCCTTTTTGGTGACTATATGATGTCTCAGTGGCTGAGCAATTGCCAGAAACTTTTCTGCAGTTATGGCAAGAATGTGATAAGCTGCCGAAACAGCCGTCAGGGTGTGAAGGGCGTACATCCAAAAGGCAAACTGATCAAACATCCGAGAAGGTACCACATTGAAAGAGAAAATAATGAAGTACGGAATGTTTACTGCGCCTGTCAGAAAGTCGCAGACCGCTAGCCCAAGCAGAAGGTAATTAGACTTGATGCGCAGGCTCTTTCGTTTATAAAACAAGAAAAAAACGAGTCCGTTTGTAACAATTATTGCTATGGCGATAGGAAGAGCCTTGATCATCTGTCTCAATCCTTGATTTTCCTGCTGATTTTGAACTTTGATAGCTGAACTTGAGCTGTTGTTCATGTTTGACGGGTTTCAATTTCAGTCCTACTCAACTCCTGAAATCAAAATCAAAGAAGCAAATTAAGTTGAATTTTAAATTGTTACGCAAACTGGGAAAGCACGGAAGAGTGCTAACGATAAAAATATTCATGTAATCAGTCGGGTTTAAATACTGTGACGGAGAGAAATGCGAGCAGGTGTGACTTCAAAGCATCATGTAATTCTAGTACAAATTGGGGACAAGATAAAAAAAAAAAAAACTTCCACAGTTCATAGACCTGTCTTGGCGTTGAAAATTCGACTATTAAAAGAGATTAAAAATTTTGGAAAAGCCTTGATTAAAGTGCGAAATTATACACTTTTCCCTGAAATATGCAAAATATATGCAAATTGAAGGATCTGTATGAAATGAATAAAACGGATGAATCACTCAGTTGAAGAAAGGGAACTACGGAATTGTGGAAAACTGCACTAGAACTGTGTTTGAGGAAGGTATTACTAACAACAAAGGCATTTAATAAAATGGCAAAAATTACGAATTTGAAACTGAATCGCAAATTAAAGTTAACCTTGTGTTTGAAGTTTGTAAAAGTTGCATCAATGTTGCTTTATCAATCATCAGAATTGTATAAGTTGCAACTGTGTGCAACTGTGTCTCACCCGTAGACGTAACTGTGTGCAAGTTGTGGTATTCGTATGATTCTTCTAAGGGATGTGTCAGAAATTAGCAGGGAGGGGGGTGGAAACCGGGGAAGGTCACAACTTTTTGAGACTGCAGAAAAGGGAGGGGTCATGAAAAATGGGCCGTTAAAAGGCGGAGGGTCATGCAAATATGTGTCTGTGATCATGTAGAGGTTCACCCACAGAAGAAAAAAGAAGTTCTTTATTTTGTAAAAAAAACCTGGGAGAAATAGGAGAGTCGAGTGATCAGCTGTCAGAATCAGAGTCGGACTCAGCTTAATGCTGTCATCTAAAATGTATGTATATGGCATTTCAAAGAACGGATTAGAAATATAATTTATTTTGAGTTTTCATAATACTGACTCACCCTAGTGTACTGCAAGAACTAGATTTTATCATTTATACAAGAGGGGGAGGGTCATGATATTTTAGGCCAAGGTTAGAAAATTTCAGTCCCATTGCAGGGATGGGTCACCTCATTTCCGAACCCAAATTTAAAATTCCCCCCCCCCCCCCCCCCCGCTGCTAATTTCTGACAAGTCCCTAATAGTATGATTTTACGCTCTACCCGTCTAATGTCCTATGCTTCCCCTCCAATAATGTCCAATGCTTCATCCTATAATTGCATGCCAGAAGAAAAACGCGTACAAAGCAGATATGATGATTCAATGGAATCAGTCGGTCTTAATTGTTTGCTAATTTTTTCGGTTTGTTCAGTGAGCTTTGGTTTTTTTTTTTTTGCCCTGTGGATGTTGTGTGTGGTGCTTAATTTTAACACAAACAACTACCATCACATCGGGTAAAAAAGAACTGTTAAAAGTAATCCATGGCAATTTTAACTCATCCGAAAAATTGTGCCGATAAAAACCCTCGCCTATCATCCCCCAAAAACCTTAGCTTTTTAAACAAAATGTACCTGTTTTCAAACTTTTTCGATGAACTTCTGACGACAGTCGACCAAAATGTTCACTTCAGTAGCCAGTTATGTCGTTAACAACATAATCGGTAACATAACATCAAGCATTTTACATTTTCTGAAAAAGCAAATTAATGTGGTCATGTCATAGAATATTTATCACTGAGTGTAAGATAATCCGATTCAGTATTTTATAGGTGTTTATATATCCCGACATATAATTATGATTTTAAAAATGTTGCTTATCACCGTCGGATGTCGTTAATGAAATTTCAAGCGGCGGCGAAGCGGCGGCACCCATTTAGACCGTGCACGGACAAATCGCTCTACTCTCTTTTTTCTTCTTTTTCTTCTACTTTTCCCTCTTTTTCTTTTCTTTTCTTTTATAGACATACGGTTTCCCTACAACAAAGATATCTAACCTTTTTCTAACGCGGCGTCGCAGCGCAACACGGAACATGTTTTCAACTTTTAAGAGGCTGTCTTCGTAAAAACCGCCCACTCAATTCCGCGTGAAAAATAATTTTGCCTGAAAGTCTGGCGAGTGATAGGCTTTATCGAGACTATAACTAAAATAGGTTTGCTTTGATTAACAATAATTTTCTGGCCACGATGATGGGGCGCCGAGTATTTTGTTCCGCCGGCCACGGACATTTTGCACGTCTTGAGAACTGAAAATTTGGCATTTTTTGCGATGCTGTAAATGTTTGATTTGCACCATAGTACCAATGAATTTTATACCTATTTATAGGTAAACATCTCTAGTTCTTCCTGTAAGTAATAGTTATCCGCTAACTTTAGCTGGAAAGACGAAATCAAGCAAAATATGACCCCGACTAATTGCCTTGGAGCGAAAAGCCAAAAATGACCCTGTTTTAAAAGCTTATTTCTGACGTTTGGGAGATAGTTGAAAGCTCTAGACAAAATAGACGCAAAGATAGACCATCTGTTATTAAATAATATACAAAACCCTATGTGCAATTTCAGTATATTAAAAGTTATGACCGTTTGTATCAACGCGTATGCGAGCTAACGTATTAGCAACTACTTGTGTGCCCAAAAAAGCTTGACGAAAGTAAGCCGCGCAAACAAACTTTCCTTAATCGTTAACATTAATTTTCGATAAAGGGATTGTTGCCACAGTCCGGCTACTCTTTCCTTGCCTCTCACGCAGGCGTTAGGTGAGTCGTATTTCCTCCTTCCCCTAAATACGACTGCGTAGAGCCTATTAGTTTTCAACCTCCATCAATTTACTGTTAGCTTACTGTTAGAAACAGGTGACGTTGGGTTTTCCTTTTTGATATCTTATACTTGAAATGCGCTCATAGATGTGGCGGAGATTCTATATTCGCGTGAAAAAGTTCCCTAAAATGTGTCTAAAAATAAAATGAGGCCTAGTATGGCAGTTGTTGGTAAATCTCACATATTCCCTGGATTAGGTTACAATTATAATAATAAGAAAAAAATACATTTTTTATAGTTTTACAGAGAACGAAGTTTAAGCCCAAGTCTTAGGTCCCTTTATGATATATCAGATGTGAAGGCAGTTTATTAGAGTGTATTCGTAAATGTTTCGGAAAATTGGTGGGTCAGTCTAACACTTTCAGCAACAGGTCAGAAATTTTCTCCGATCTTCAAACAAGGCAACGATTGTTTACAAAAGGGAATTCCGCCAACGGCTGTGACACTTCAGCCGACAAACATGACGTAGAATTTGGAGATTGGTGAATACAGTTGACTCCCCATAACTCGAACCCTCGCTAACTCGAACCAAAGTCGATTTCCGCTGGATTTGCGTCATACATATTACTCTAATTTTACCGTCGGTAACTTGAACCCTCGATAACTCGAAACTGCCGCTTACTCGAAGTAGTTTTTTTTCCCTCAGATCATTTCTATATAATTTGAGCCTTGATAACTCGAACCATGTTTTGAGCCCTTACTGTATTTATTCGAATAAGCGCCCAACCTCGAATTAGCGCCCACCTCGAATAGGCGCCCTCTCTCAAAGTCCAAAAATTTAATAAGCGCCCAGGGCGGTTAATCGAAAAAATACGGTAATTATCAAAAGTCTGGCAAAAGAACAGTCTACTGGCATTCGAAACATTGAACTTTGAATTTCCCTTTTACGTGTTGTATAGTTTACTAGTGGAGGCTGGTGTTGTTTGTCACAAATCTAAGAATGTGAATCAGCTTTTTATTACTACAGTCAACTCTCTCATAGCGACCACTTCTCGTAAGCTACCAGCTTTACAGAGACTGTACAGCACTGAGCCTAAACGTTTAAAAACCACTTCACAAGTGGTGACATTGCAAAATCGTAAACTTCTTTATTACTTTAATTCACACAATGGCTGAATTATATTGAAGTTGTATAAGTCGTCGCCAGGTAAATTCTTCAGTAAGAAGAATATAAACTAAACAAAAACGCACCTAATATTTAATATTCAATAACTGCAAGAACATACTTATTAAACAATAACCTGCACACCAATTAGCTTTTTAAACACGTGCGATTAGTTCCCTCTGGACTACGATGAGCACATTTTAAGAGACGATGTTTTTGTTACCAATGGTTATGCTCATAAGCAAGACGCGACAAATTTTGGGTTGTACACTCGTGTCCATGCTCGACCGAAATGATCTTGAACAGCGCAGGGAACACGGAGTTGCTGCTTGGCAAAAACCGAGTGATTTTGTACATCAAGCTTAAATTTCCAAGGATTACTAATATTGCTATGCTCTTTCGATATTCAAAAATGTTATTTTAATAGTTAAATCAGATAATGATAAGCATGCATAAATGAAGCAAAAAATGTAACTGAACAAAGTTCCTCCTATTCTAACTGACTCAGTAATACGTCAATAAGACAAGATTGTGTAACTACCGACCGTCGTCAGTTTATTTTATTCTATTTGTTTCATTTTTCCTTTTTTTTGTATTTTATTTCCATTTCTGCGTTTTGGTTCGGACTTCCGGTCACATGACTATCATGTGACCGGAGAGCACATGGTATAGCTAGGCGCCATTTTTTGTTGTTGTTTTTCTGTAAGAGCAAACAGTTCTTCAACGTACAAGTACAAGTACAAGTATAAGGACACGTACACTGTATATTTAAAGTGACATTTTGGAGCGAGTACAGGAAGCAGTATTCAGGGAATAAAGTGCTTTAATCAGGGTTCAATTTGTGGAACTCACAGTTGAAGAACTGTTCGCCGAATCGATTGATGTTTGGGTTCTCAGGGAGAACACAGCTTCGACGAGTTTGAATTTCATTGATCGGATTTGGAACTTGCTTTCAAGGAAAGCACGGCATCAAGTAAGGATTTATCTGTTATTTTTCGCATTTGCATTTGGATCGTTTTGTTCTCAGGGAGAACATTTATTTGACAAGAATTTGTTGTGATTTGTCGCATTTGGAACTTTGTCGCGTTCATTGGAATTGTCCACATCTACGGATTATTCAAGCTTACGTCTAGTTCAATTCTTCGCGGAGAACGATATTCTAACAGGGATTGGTTCTTATTTACGTCTGGATTTGTTGCTCATTCAAGTGTGTGGGAACGTTTGGATCGTTTTGTTCTCAGGGAGAACATTTATTTGACAAGAATTTGTTGTGATTTGTCGCATTTGGAACTTTGTCGCGTTCATTGGAATTGTGTCCACGTCTACGGATGATTCAAGCTTACGTCTAGTTCAATTCTTCGCGGAGAACGATATTCTAACAGAGATTGGTCTCATTCACGTGTGGATTTGTTGCTCATTCAGTTGTTTGGAAACGTTTTGGATCGTTTTGTTCTCGGGGAGAACATTGGTTTATGCGAACGATTTTCGTGTTATTTGACACTGCATCACGCTCGTTGCTTTGCGAGAATTGTTTTACATGTACAACCTTTGAGACTTGTGTGGGACTTTTATATTACTTATTTGCTATCAGAGAAAATAGTGGATGTCTAAGGTATGTGACAATAGCCATCTTGTTTGTGTTTGGAGTTTATTTGTTTTGTGGCCAATAGTACAGTGGAGCAAAATGTCTGTTCGATCAGTGCCTGTTGCTGACAAACTGGAACAACAAAATGTCCAGGAAACTCTGTCAGAGGGCAGACTTGGAACCCAATTAAGAAGAAGTTCCCGAGTTAAAGTACCATCTAATATAGATTTTGAAAGTAGAACAGCTGAGAGGGCAAACACATTGAAATATTCCTGTGCAGGTTATGTTTCAACCCTCACGAGACTGCGAGGGAACATTCAAGGCATAATTGAGAACTGTGGAACTTTGGAGGACTTACAATTAAAACGAGATTCGTATGAAGAAGCTTGGAGGAGATTCGTGAACACCCATGAAGAGTACATTGAATGTCTTGATGTTCTTAGTCGTTGTGAAGACGTTGAAAGGGCTGACGCTAACTACAAGGAGCAGATGTCAAAGAAAGCAACATTTGACAATGAAATTGAAACATGGAAATTCCAAGTCACGTCTAGTATTAAGAAACGAGAGAATGACTTGAAATCCTATCCAAGAAAGTCAAGGAAGAGTACGAAAAGCGGGTCAACTGGCTCAAGTTCAGCTTCATTAGCAGTGGCGAAGAAAAAGGAAAAACTTGCCCTAGCCCAACTGAAGACCAAGCAAGTGCTGCAGGAACAACAGTTACAACGCAAATTAAGTGAGCTTCAATTTGAGAAGGACATGTTGGAGGCTAAGATGGAGGAAGAGCGGGCTAAAGCGAGTCTTAATGTGTATGAAGAGTTTGAGAATCAATGCAGGAAGAGTCAGTATAGGGAGCGTTTAGCAGAGTTTATACCTGAGGAAACCTTACATCCACATGGGAATCAGGCACAGAATGTGGCTCAGTTGCAGCTAATCGAGCCACACGAACAACTAGTACAAGAGCTTGCACCTCTGGAGCAGGTGCCTGCATTAAGAGTCAATGAGAGAATCATGAATTCAGCTGCTAAGACATTTCAGTCAGCAAGCGTTACAGTGCCCAACCCAGTGTTCTCAGAAACCGAGCATACAGTTTATGTTGATGAAGCTGGAACAGGTAAACATACAGAGCAACTGAATAACGCAAAGGACACTGAAGCATTGAGAAATCCGCCTGTAAATCCATCAGTGCTAAATTTATCACAACAAGTACAGACACCACTAACAACCCACTTTAACACCAAAGAGTACTCACAATGGCCAACTCAGGTACCCTGGTCCCAGACCCCTGGTGCAGTTCCAGCAGAATGTTATATGCGAGAACCAGTATCGGTGACACCAGATAGCAGAGCAGAGATAGTACAAGCACTGCGTCAAGTTGTTTCTGCCCCAAGGATTGAGTACATGAGATTCGATGGAGACCCCATAAAGTATGTCTTGTTCATGCACAATTTTGAAACCTGCTTAGAGAAAGATAACCCCGACAACTCCAGGAGATTACAGCTATTAATCCAACACTGTTATGGCAAGGCAAGGGATGCCATTGAAAGTTGTGTGAATCTACCAGTAGACGAGGGATATTATGTAGCTAAGAATACCTTACGCGAAAACTTTGGACTGCCTCACATCATAGCCAAAGCACATATCAAGAAGTTGGAAGACCTACCTCCCTTGAAACAGGCGAATGGAGCAAGTTTACTTGAATTTGCCCGCCATTTAGATGTTGCTAATAGAACACTGTCAGGCATGGGGCCTGAATACGTCAGTGATTTGAATCACACGAATACGTTAAGGGAACTGAACAAGAAGCTGCCACTGTTTATGAGGGTCAAGTGGACAGAATGTGCAGGAAGGATTATTTCATTTGGATCGAAACCTAAGTTTGCAGACTTCCTTAAACACTTAAAGGACAGAGCTGCGCTTGTTAATAATGAGTTTGGAGAGGATCTTAACGCTGCTCCTTCGAAGGAAAGGGAGAATGTGAATCGGAGAGACCAACGAGGTCGAAATCCTCGAAGACTTGTGTCACTATCTGGAGGTGTCCGAGGTCGACAGGGAGATGGGGACACAACCAAAAATGCCTGCTTGTACCGTTTGTCGTGGTCAGCATGGTTTGTGGAGGTGTGATAAGTTTAAGAAGCAATCTCATCAAGACAGATGGAAAGTAGTGCATGAACAAAGCCTTTGTATCAAGTGTCTCCAGAGCGGTCATTTTGCAAGAAACTGCCCCAAAACTCAGTTCAAATGTCAAGTGAATGGATGTAAGAAGGAACACAACACACTGCTACACCCCCCTCCAGCAGATTCAACCCCACCAAGTGTTAATCCACGCCAGCTTAATCAGGAAGAAACAAGGGCGAACACCAACAGTGAAACCAGTGGAGTAACTAGTGAAGGTGCTGCCGTAACTGCTGCAACTGGGGCCGGCGAGCGAGTCTGTCTTAGTGTTGTTCCAGTGAAGGTCCTAGCCAAAGGTAGCAATTTGATACCTGTTGAAACATATGCGTTGTTGGACAGTGGCTCAGAAGTGACTCTTTGCCATGAAAAGTTGAAGGAGACATTGGGTGCAAGCGGCACGAGGCTGGACTTCACTTTAGCAGGGATGACGGGCCCAGCCAGAGTGGAAAGTCAACAAGTAGATCTTGTGGTGATGTCAATGGATGAATCAGTGACAGTGGAACTTTCAAGCGTCAGGACAGTCAAGCATATGCCTATAACTGAGAGCTGTATAGCCAAGAAGGAGGACCTTGAAAATTGGCCTCATTTGCGTGATATTGAGTTACAACAGTTGGACATCACAAGTGTCATGTTAATTGTTGGTCTTAAAGACAACCCGAGCTTGTTCTTGCCGTTAGAATGCCGAGCTGGTGGCAAAGGAGAACCAGTAGCAATTAGGTACAGCCTGGGATGGACGGTGATAGGTCCTGTTGGTGGAGAAAGCTGTACTGCCGAACGCTCAGTCAACTACCTACGTATGGAAGATAGCTCTGTTGTGTGCGCAGGTGGTTTAGATTTTGAAGATTATGTTCTTTGCAAAGACCACAAGAAGAGTGTTGTGTTGTCTACAGGGCTAAACAGTGAAGATGCCTATGAAGAGAATGTTGCAGACATGAACTGTGTCCTTGAATTAGAATGTAATGGCAGTGAACCCAAGCATCGTTTACAGATAGATGAAATTGATCGTCAAGCTCGGGACGATGAGCTTAGTCAGCAGTTGGAGCGACTGTGGAGAACAGATTTTGAAAACTGTGAAGTCGAGACGCGAGTTTGTGCATCGTTGGAAGACAAAAGGGCCCTAGAAATAATGGAGAGAACTCTTAAGATGGTAGATGGACACTTTCAGGTTGCCCTGCCTTGGCGACATGAGCCACCATTTTTACCTAACAACAGGGTAGTTGCAGAGCGAAGAGGTTTGCTTCTAAAGAAACGACTCCTGAAAGACGAAGCCTTGTTGGAGAAATACAAGACAACAATGGCTGATTACATTGAAAGTGGCCACGCTGAAAAGGTCCCCGATGAAGAGTTAGAGATAAAGGACAGACCGGTGTGGTACCTACCTCATCATCCCGTTACTCACCCCTTAAAACCCGGCAAAGTGAGAGTAGTTTATGATTGTGCTGCCAAGTACGGAGGGACGTCATTGAATCAACAACTTTTACAGGGACCTGATCAAACAAATCAATTAGTGGGTGTCCTTAGTCGGTTTAGACAAGAGCCCATTGGAGTGGTAGCTGACATTGAAGCGATGTTCCATCAGGTGTTGGTGGAACCTAAGGACTGTGATGCACTTAGATTTTTGTGGTGGCCCAATGGAGACTTGTCTCGAGAATTGGAAGAATATAGAATGGTGAAGCACCTATTTGGAGCCACATCTTCCCGAGTATTGCTAATTTCTGTTTGAAAAAACCGCCGAGTTACATGGAGAAGGGTTCGAGGAACAGACAGTGGAAACTGTGAAGCGTAACATGTATGTGGACGACATGATGAAGTCAACAAACACTACCGAGAAGGCAGTTGTGCTGGTGAGTCAACTCCAGGAGCTACTAAGAAGAGGTGGTTTCCATTTGACAAAGTGGTATAGCAATGACAGAGATGTGCTAGCAGCGATTCCAGAATCTGAAAGGGCCAAGTCATTTGCAAACTTGGACTTGGAGAAACTGCCGACCGAATCTGCTCTAGGTCTCAAATGGAACACAGAGGAAGACAAATTTGTGTGGGAGGTCTTGGAGAAGATCCTTCAAGTTGCTGATCAGCGGCCAATGACACGCAGAGGAATAGTGTCAGCCGTTTATTCTCTCTTTGATCCCCTGGGTTTTATTGCACCATACATCATGAAAGCCAAACTGTTGTTGCAAGCCCTTAGTAGAAAGAACGTTGGTTGGGATGATCTCATTGGGGAGGCTGAGAAAATCCAGTGGAGGCGATGGCTGGATGATCTTCCCAAGTTACAGGAAGTGCAAGTAGATCGTTGTTTCAGACCCAGAGAGTTTGGCGAAGTAAGAGAAGTACAGTTACACCTTTTCTCAGACGCATCTCGTCAAGGATACGCATCGGTTGCATACCTCCGTGTGAAGGACGAGAACAGTCGAATTCATTGTGCATTCGTAATGGGAAAGGCGAGGTTAGCCCCAGTGCGCGAGATTTCAATTCCAAAGTTGGAATTGACAGCTGCAGTCATCTCCGTGAAACTCTCTAAGATTATCCGTGAAGAATTGGATATGAACTTCCAGAAAGTGTTCTACTGGACCGATTCAATGTCAGTGTTGAAGTGTATCAGCAACGAATCAAAAAGATTCCACACGTTCGAATCCAATCGTTTGACGGTGATACATAATGGATCTTCCCACTCCGAGTGGCATTATGTAAACAGAGATAATAATCCTGCAGATGATGGCTCAAAGGGACTTAAATTGGATGACATGTTAAAAAATGATCGTTGGTTGAGAGGTCCGGAGTTTCTTTGGGGAAATGAGAGCCTTTGGCCAAGGATGGTTGAAATTCCAGCATTGAAAGATGACGACCCTGAAGTCAGGAAGGAGGCTCAGATTTACACCGTTGTTGTTCAAAGTAAATACCTGGAGCCCTTAATAGCACGCTACTCGTCTTGGTGGAAGTTGAAAAGGGCTGTAGCCTGGTTGTTGCGGTACAAGGCGTACCTTTTACGGAAAGTTCAGCTGAGTAAGAGGAGCGCTTTAGTTTCGAGTGAATCCCAAGTCCAGAGCGGCGAAGTGCCATTCGTGAAATATGGCTACTTGAAGGTGGCAGAGCTTCAGGAGGCTGAGAAGGAAATCCTCAAGGAAGTACAGCAAGTGTCTTTCCCTCAAGTCATCGAGGTTCTCTCATCAGCAGGAAGTTGCGATGCAGATGGTTGTGTTAAAAGGGTCCTTCGAAAGGCAGGAACGGCGTTGCATCAGCTCAACCCACGCTTAGAGGATGGTTTGCTGAGGGTTCGTGGCCGACTAGCACTTGCCCCGGTTCCTTATGAGAAGAAACACCCTATTATCCTTCCCTACAAGCATCATGTGACGGATCTGATTATCAAGCAGTATCATGAGAGTTTGGGTCACATGGGTCAAGAATGTGTTTTGTCTTCTTTAAGAGAAACATTCTGGGTGGTCAAAGGAAGGTCAGCAGTGCGACGAGTGTTAAGGAGATGTATAGACTGTCAGCGAAGAAACACACGCCCGGGAGAGCAGTTTATGGCAAATTTACCTGAAGAGAGGCTAACCCCTGACAAGCCACCATTCACATTTGTTGGTGTCGATTATTTCGGGCCGATTGAAGTAAAGCAGGGCAGATCCCATGTGAAAAGGTATGGATGCCTATTTACGTGTTTGACAATGCGAGCGGTCCATATAGAAGTGGCCCATTCCTTGGACACTGACTCAATGATAAATGCACTCAGAAGATTCATCAGTATTCGTGGTTGTCCTGAGCAGATAAGAAGTGATCGAGGTACAAACTTTACTAGCGCAGAAAGGGAGTTAAAGGAAGCCATAGAGGGATGGAATCAGCAGAAGATCAACAGTTTTTGTGGACAGAAGATGATAGAATGGATTTTCAATCCACCAGCGGCGAGCCACATGGGCGGCATCTGGGAGAGGATGATACGTTCTGTGCGCCAGATCTTGCGAGCGATGTTGAAGGAGCAGGTAGTCTCCGATGAGGTCCTCTCAACCGTTTTGGCAGAGGTGACGAATATTCTCAATTCCAGACCCCTCTCAAGAAATAGCGACAGTCCTTTAGACGAGCAACCATTAACCCCTAATCATTTGTTGCATCTGCGCCCGTGCCCAAGTGTACCTCCAGGGGTCTTCGACAAGGACGACCTCACCTGCAGACGTGCTTGGAGGCAAGCGCAGTATCTTGCAAATTTGTTCTGGCGTAGGTGGACGAGGGAGTACCTGCCCACTCTGTTAGACAGGAAGAAGTGGACTGAGCCAAAAAGGAATTTACAAATTGATGACTTGGTGCTTGTAGCAGACGAAACCTTTTCCAGAGGGAAGTGGCCGCTTGGAAGAGTTGTGGAAGTTATTGCGAGCCGCGATGGGTGGGTGCGCGCAGCGAAGGTGAAGACAAGTGCAACAGTAGCAACATGTGCCAAACGACGGTACAGAAGAGAACCTGTGACCGCAGCCAGTACCACCATACTTACACGCCCAGTTACAAAGTTATGTTTTCTGGAGATGGATGGAGTGGCCGATAGAGTAGGACCAGTTTAAGTGACTTTGCAGCAGTGCAAGGAGATGATTTAATGAACGTTGATATGAACATTGGCTTTGATAGTCATGAACAGTGATTCTAATCATTCCTTTATAACGTTGTGTTTAGTTGTAGTCGGTAGCTTATGTTCGTAAATGAGATTGCTGTCGGTGCATTCTCATTTAGGGGCCGGTGTAACTACCGACCGTCGTCAGTTTATTTTATTCTATTTGTTTCATTTTTCCTTTTTTTTGTATTTTATTTCCATTTCTGCGTTTTGGTTCGGACTTCCGGTCACATGACTATCATGTGACCGGAGAGCACATGGTATAGCTAGGCGCCATTTTTTGTTGTTGTTTTTCTGTAAGAGCAAACAGTTCTTCAACGTACAAGTACAAGTACAAGTATAAGGACACGTACACTGTATATTTAAAGTGACATTTTGGAGCGAGTACAGGAAGCAGTATTCAGGGAATAAAGTGCTTTAATCAGGGTTCAATTTGTGGAACTCACAGATTGGCTCCTGTTTCTGATAAAGCAAGTTTTTCTGGCTCCGTTATTCTCCCTTATCACGACTATATCAGCGAGTAAATGATCTGATAATGACAAAAACCTCCATCAGGTGTTCATTCAAAACTGTCTAAGAAGGCTTCTCCGGTGGTTTTATTTTATTTCTGTATTTCTGGTACTCGTCAAGGTAGCAACCCCGGAAACGTTTTGTGCGTTTCCTTCGAACCACGAGGCGAAAATATAAGCGGCATTTGCTGCAGCAATGTACTTAAAAGTCGTCATGTTTCTCTCTTTCTTAATCTTATGTTTTGTCACCGGCTGTGGTTGACTAGAGGTGGCAGAGTTCGGTGTTGTTCAGCGGGCTTAGAGCTGTCCAACGATCTTGATTGGCGTTTTACTGAAAGGCATCTCAACGAAAACTGTACTCTCTTCGTCAGTGTGCTATTTTCAGAGAAAGTCGAGTTTCTCCTCACCGAAACACCATGCAAGGCTATCCAAAAGTCGCGCTTGAAAAAGGTGTAGAGTAATGGATTCGTTGCCGACGTTATGTATCTCATAACTGCGAAACCATCCGTAGCTTTCTCTATGGCTACTAAATCGTTGGACTTGCTATAAGTCTTGATGTTAATAATTAACATGAGTGTGAAATACGGCAGCCAACAGCACAGATATATCGCCGCCATCAAAACAAATACAAAGATACACTTTCGGTCGGTTTTGTTTTTGTTTTGTAGTCGCTGTCTGTGTCCATGTTGTGATGGCCTCTTTCTACCGCTGACCGCTTTGAACATCACCGTGTACGCGTACACCATAAATACATACGGGACCAAGAATACGAGAGCGAGGCAAAAGGAAGAATGAATGATAAAAGCAATTCTTTTTGATTTGGCATTCCGCCAAGAGAGCGGTATTATAGCGATAAAAGCTGATATGAACCAAATTCCCGCTAATACTTTGAACACTGCCTTTTTGGTGACTATATGATGTCTCAGTGGCTGAGCAATTGCCAGAAACTTTTCTGCAGTTATGGCAAGAATGTGATAAGCTGCCGAAACAGCCGTCAGGGTGTGAAGGGCGTACATCCAAAAGGCAAACTGATCAAACATCCGAGAAGGTACCACATTGAAAGAGAAAATAATGAAGTACGGAATGTTTACTGCGCCTGTCAGAAAGTCGCAGACCGCTAGCCCAAGCAGAAGGTAATTAGACTTGATGCGCAGGCTCTTTCGTTTATAAAACAAGAAAAAAACGAGTCCGTTTGTAACAATTATTGCTATGGCGATAGGAAGAGCCTTGATCATCTGTCTCAATCCTTGATTTTCCTGCTGATTTTGAACTTTGATAGCCGCACTTGAGCTGTTGTTCATGTTTGACGGGTTTCAATTTTCAATCCTACTCAACTCCTGAAATCAAAATCAAAGAAGCAAATTAAGTTGAATTTTAAATTGTTACGCAAACTGGGAAAGCACGGAAGAGTGCTAACGATAAAAATATTCATGTAATCAGCCGTGTTTGAATACTGTGATGGAGAGAAATGCGAGCAGGTGTGACTTCAAAGCATCACGTAATTCTAGTACAAATTGGCGACAAGATAAAAAAAAACTTCCACATTTCATAAACCTGTCTTGGCGTTGAAAATTCGACCGTTAAAAGAGATTAAAAGTTTTGGAAAAGCCTTGACTAAAGACAAGTGCGAAATTATACACTTTTCCCTGAAATATGCAAAATATATGCAAATTGAAGGATCCGTATGAGATGAATAAAACGGATGAATCACTCAGTTGAAGAAAGGGAACTACGGAAGTTGTGGAAAACTGCAATAAAACTGTGTTTGAGGAAGGCATTACTAACAACAAAGGCGTTTAATAAAATGGCAAAAATTACGAATTTGGGACTGAATTGCAAATTAAAGTTAACCTTGTTTTTGAAGTTTATAAAAGTTGCATTCAATGTTGCTTTATCAATCATCAGAATTGTACAAGTTGCAACTGTGTCTCACCCGTAGACGTAATTGTGTGCAAGTTGTGGCATAGTTATTAGAGGAGACTGGTTATGAAAAGCGGCAAACATCAATGATAAAAACAACAGTGCTGCAGTTTATGTTCAAAGCACCGTGAAAGAGCACAATCCTTTGTTTTCTGTTGGCAAATTGTTACGGAATAAATTAATGCAACGTTTTTATTGGTCAATACAATCAAAATGATAGGAATTCTTTTGAACGTTGTGCACTTTCAGGTCCACAAAAACATATAACAAAGGAGTCTGGCGGGTTTCATAACCATTCCACTCAATTAACTATGGTTGTGGTATTCGTATGATTCTTCGAAAGGGATTTTTCAGAAATTAGCAGGGGAGGAGGGGGGGTGAAAACAGAGGGAAGGTCACAACGTTTTGAGACTGCAGAAAAGGGAGGGGTCATGAAAAATGGGCCGTTAAAAGGGGGAGGGTCATGCAAATATGTGTCTGTGATCATGTAGAGGTTCACCCACAGAAGAAAAAAGAAGTTCTTTATTTTGTAAAAAAAACCTGGGAGAAATAGGAGAGTCGAGTGATCAGCTGTCAGAATCAGAGTCGGACTCAGCTTAATGCTGTCATCTAAAATATATGTATGTATATGGCATTTCAAAGAACGGATTAGAAATATAATTGATTTTGAGTTTTCATAATACTAACTCACCCTAGTGTACTGTAAGAACTAGATTTTATCATTTATACAAGAGGGCGAGGGTCATGATATTTTAGGCCAAGGTTAGAAAATTTCAGTCCCATTGCAGGGATGGGTCACCTCATTTCCGAACCCAAATTTAAAATTCCCCCCCCCTCCGCCCCCCGACTGCTAATTTCTGACAAGTCCCTAATAGTATGATTTTACGCTCTACCCGTCTAATGTCCTATGCTTCATCCTATAATTGCATGCCAGAAGAAAATCGCGTACAATGCAGATATGATGATTCAATAGAATCAGTCGGTCTTAATTGTTTGCTAATTTTTTCGGTTTGTTCAGTGAGCTTTGGTTTTTGTTTTGCTCTGTGGATTTTGTGTGTGGTGCTTAATTTTAACACAAACAACTACCATCACATCGGTAAAAAAAGAACTATTGAAAGTAATCCATGGCAATTTTAACTCATCCGAAAAATTGTGCCGATAAAAACCCTTGCCTATCATCCCCCAAAAACCTTAGCTTTTTAAACAAAATGTACCTGTTTTCAAACTTTTTCGATGAACTTCTGACGACAGTCGCCCAAAATGTTCAATCAGTAGCCAGTTATGTGGTTAACAACATAATCGGTAACATAACATCAAGCATTTTACATTTTCTGAAAAAGCAAAATTAATGTGGTCATGTCATAGAATATTTATCACTGAGTGTAAGATAATCCGATTCAGTATTTTATGGCTGTTTATATTACCCGACATATAATTATGATTTTAAAAATGTTGTTTATCACCGTGGATGTCGTTAATGAAATTTCAAGCGGCGGCGAAGCGGCGGCACCCATTTAGACCGTGCACGTACAAATCGCTCTACTCTCTTCTTTCTTCTTTTTCTTCTACTTTTTCCTCTTTTTCTTTTCTTTTCTTTTATAGACATACGGTTTCCCTACAACAAAGATATCTAACCTTTTTGTAACGCGGCGTCGCAGCGCAACACGGAACATGTTTTCAACTTTTAAGAGGCTGTCTTAGTAAACAACGCCCACTCAATTCCGCGAGAAAAATAATTTTGCCTGAAAGTCTGGCGAGTGATAGGCTTTATCGAGACTATAGCTAAAATAGGTTTGCTTTGATTAACAATAATTTTCTGGCCACGATGAGGGGGCGCCGAGTATTTTGTTCCGCCGGCCACGGACATTTTGCACGTCTTGAGAACTGAAAATTTGGCATTTTTTGCGATGCTGTGAATGTTTGATTTGCACCATAGTACCAATGAATTTTATACCTATTTATAGGTAAACATCTCTAGTTCTTCCTGTAAGTAATAGTTACCCGCTAACTTTAGCTCGAAAGACGAAATCAAGCAAAATATGACCCCGACTAATTGCCTTGGAGCGAAAAGCCAAAAATGACCCTGTTTTAAAAGCTTATTTCTGACGTTTGGGAGATAATTGAAAGCTCCAGACAAAATAGACGCAAAGATAGACCATCTGTTATTAACAATATACAAAACCCTATGTGCAATTTCAGTATATCAAAAGTTGTGACCGTTTGTATCAACGCGTATGCGAGCTAACGTATTAGCAACTACTTGTGTTCCCAAAAAAGCTTGACGTAAGTAAGCCGTGCAAACAAACTTTCCTTAATCGTTAACTTTAATTTTCGGTAAAGGGATTCATTTTTTTGCCGCAGTCAGCCTGACTGTTTCCTTGCCTCTCACGCAGGCGTTAGGGGAGTCGTATTTCCTCCTTCCCCCAAATACGACTGCGTAGAGCCTATTAAATTTCAACCTCCATCAATTTACTTGTAGAAAAACGTGACGTTGGGTTTCCTTTTTGATATCTTATACTTGGATTGCGCTCATAGATGTGGCAGAGATTCTATTTTCGCGGGAACAAGTGCGCTAAAATGTGTCTAAAAATAAACTGAGGCTTAGTATGGCAGTTGCTGGTAAATCTCATGTATTCCCTGGATTAGGTTACAATTATAATAAGAAAAAAAATACTTTTTTTATACTCTTAGAGAGAACGAACTTTATTTAAGCCCAAGTCTTGGGTCCCGTTATGATATATCAGATATGAAGGCAGTTTATTAGTCAAGAGTGTATTGGTAAATGTTTCGGAAAATTGGTGAGTCAGTTTAACACTTAAACAGGTCAAAAATTTTCTCCGATCTTCAAACATGGCAACGATTGTTTACGAAGGGGAATCCCGCCAACGGCTGTGACACTTCAGCCGACAAACACGACGTAGAATTTGGAGGTTGGTGAATACAGTTGACTCCCGATAACTCGAACCCTCGCTAACTCGAACCTCGCGCTAATAACTCGAACCAAAATCGATTTCCCCTGGAATTCCGTCATACATATTACTGTAATTTTCCGTCGGTAACTTGAACCCTCGATAACTCTAACCTCGCGCTTACTCGAAGTAGTTTTTGTTTCTCCTCAGATGATTTCTATATAATTTTAGCCTTGATAACTCGAACCATGTTTTGAGCCCTTAATTAAAAAAATTGGGGCGAAAGAACAGTCTATTGGCGTTCGAAACATTGAACTTTGAATTTCCCATTTAAGTGTTGTATAGTTTACGAGTGGATACTTGGACAAGTTTTTGCTGGGTATGTGCCGCTGGCCTCTTAGAGCCCCCACCCCATTATAGTCTATTCTGTGACCAAGTATAGACCCCATCTCAGTCACTTTGCGGCAAAAATCTAATATTTGCGATCCCAACTTAGTCACTTTCTATTTATGTATCTAACTTATATTGAATGAAAAACACCAACAGTACAAACATTCTAGTACGTTTGCTAACTGCTAATATGAACAACTGTCTTACCCTTAAAATCAGAAAATGTGCGATCCCATTCTAGTGACTCTATTAAAAGTGCGACCCCATTATAGTCAGTCCAGTCGTGAAAATACGACCCCATCCAGCGGCACATCCCCGTTAGCCTCTCATAAGGGAGTACCCTCCCCGGGGTTCTTTGTCACAAATCTAAGAATGTGAAACAGCTTTTTATTACTACAGTCAACTCTCTCATAGCGACCACTTCTCGTAAGCTACCAGCTTTACAGAGACTGTACAGCACTGAGCCTAAACGTTTAAAAACTACTTCACAAGTGGTGACATTACAAAATCGT
Source organism: Porites lobata (assembly GCA_942486035.1). Classification (NCBI taxonomy): domain Eukaryota; kingdom Metazoa; phylum Cnidaria; class Anthozoa; order Scleractinia; family Poritidae; genus Porites; species Porites lobata. The sequence continues at coordinate 2,769,155 of CALNXK010000038.1, read as the reverse complement.
AAACTTCTTTATTACTTTAATTCACACAATGGCTGAATCATATTTAACTTGTATAAGCCGTCACCAGGCAAATTCTTCAGCAAGAAGAATATAAACTAAACAAAAAACGTAATATTTAATATTCAATAATCAGAGGTTCTAGATATCCATTCAAATCACGTGAGGTCTCAGAAGACTTCACTTTCGCTGTAGCTGGTCTACATCTGCACTCATAATTTTAGGCCCATATTTTTGATAGTTTTTTTTTTCTTTGTAATACTTGATTTTCCTTTTCTCACTTTTAAATTATTTACAATTGTAAATAGTTTTCTATCGTGGACATAAATTTAGCTTTTAATTTGTAAACAATACGATATAGTTTAAAATTGTAAAATAATGTTACTGATGTTACTGATTGTTCTGACACTTAAATGAAGATTGGGTTATTATTAGAACCTACTTATTAAACAATAACCTGCACGCCAATTAGCTCTTTAAAGACGTACGATTAGCTCCCTCTGGACCATGATGAGCACATTTTAAGTGACGACATTTTTGTTACCAATGGTTATGCTCATAAGAAGCAAGACGCAACAAATTTTGGGTTGTACACTCATGTCCATGAGCGACCGAAGTGACCTTGAACAGCGCAGGGAACACGGAGTTGCTGCTTGGCAAAAAAAGAGTGATTTTGTATATCAAGCTTAAATTTCCAGGGATTACTAATATTGCTATGCTCTTTCGATATTCAGAGATATTATTTTAATAGTTAAATCAGAGAATGATAAGCATGCATAAATGAAGCAAAAAATGTAACTGAACAAAGTTTCTCCTATTCTAACTGACTCAGTAATACGTCAATAAGACAAGACTGGCTCCTGTTTCTGATAAAGCAAGTTTTTCTGGCTCCGTTATTCTCCCTTATCACGACTATATCAGCGAGTAAATGATCTGATGATGACAAAAAGCTCCATCAGGGGTTCATTCAAAACTGTCGAAGAAGGCTTCTCCGGTGGTTTTATTTTATTTCTGTCTTTCTGGTACTCGTCAAGGTGGCAACCCCGGAAACGTTTTCTGCGTTTTCTCCGAACCACGAGGCCATAATGTAAGCGGCATTTGCTGCAGCAATGTAATTAAAAGTCGTCATGTTTCTCTCTTTCTTAATCTTATGTTTTGTCACCGGCTGTGGTTGACTAGAGGTGGGAGAGTTCGGTGTTGTTAGCGGACTTAGAGCTGTCCAACGATCTTGATTGGCGTTTTACTGAAAAGTATCTCAACGAAAACTGTGCTCTCTGCGTCAGTGAGCTATTTTCAGAGGAAGTCGAGTTTCTTCTTACCGAAACACCATGCAAGGCTATCCAAAAGTCGCGCTTGAAAAAAGTGTAGAGTAATGGATTCGTTGCCGATGTTATGTATCTAATAACTGCGAAAGCATCCGTAGCTTTCTCAATAGCTACGAAAGCGTTGGACTTGGTGTAAAACTTGATGTTAATAATTAACATGAGTGTGAAATACGGCAGCCAACAGCACAGATATATCGCCGCCATCAAAGCAAATACAAAGATACACTTTCGGTCGGTTTTGTTTTTGTTTTGTAGTCGCTGTTTGTGTCCATGTTGTGATGGCCTCTTTCTACCGCTGACCGCTTTGAACATCACCGTGTACGCGTACACCATAAATACATACGGGACCAAGAATACGAGAGCGAGGCAAAAGGAAGAATGAATGATAAGAGCAAGGCTTTTTGATTTGGCATTCCGCCAAGAGAGCGGTATTATAGCGATAAAAGCTGATATGAACCAAATTCCCGCTAATACTTTGAACACTGCCTTTTTGGTGACTATATGATGTCTCAGTGGCTGAGCAATTGCTAGAAACTTTTCTGCAGTTATGACAAGAATGTGATAAGCTGCCGAAACAGCCGTAAGGGTGTGAAGGGCGTACATCCAAAAGGCAAACTGATCAAACATCCGAGAAGGTACCACATTGAAAGAGAAAATAATGAAGTACGGAATGTTTACCGCGCCTGTCAGAAAGTCGCAGACCGCTAGCCCAAGCAGAAGGTAATTAGACTTGATGCGCAGGCTCTTTCGTTTATAAAACAAGAAAAACACGAGTCCGTTTGTAACAATTATTGCTATGGCGATAGGAAGAGCCTTGATCATCTGTCTCAATCCTTGATTTTCCTGCTGATTTTGAACTTTGATAGCTGCACTTGAGCTATTGTTCATGTTTGACGGGTTTCAATTTTCAATCCTACTCAACTCCTGAAATCAAAATCAAAGAAGCAAATTAAGTTGAATTTTAAATTGTTACGCAAACTGGGAAAGCACGGAAGAGTGCTAGCGATAAAAATATTCATGTAATTAGTCGGGTTTAAATACTTGTAATTGAGAGAAATGCCAGCAGGTGTGCCGCCTCAAAGCATCATGTAATTCTGGTACAAATTGGTGACAAGATAATAAACTTCTAAATTTGAAAGACCTGTCTTGGCGTTGAAAATTCGACTATTAAAAGAGATTAAAAATTTTAGAAAAGCCTTGAATAAAGACAAGTGCGAAATTATACACTTTTCCCTGAAATATGCAAAATATATGCAAATTGAAGGATCTGTATGAAATGAATAAAACGGATGAATCACTCAGTTGAAGAAAGGCAACTACGGAAGTTGTGGAAAACTGCAATAAAACTGTGTTTGAGGAAGGCATTACTAACAACAAAGGCATTTAATAAAATGCCAAAAATTACGAATTTGAAACTGAATTGCGAATTAAAGTTAACCTTGTATTTGAAGTTTGTAAAAGTTGCATTCAATGTTGCTTTATCATTCGTCAGAATTGTATAAGTTGCAATTGTGTCTCAGCTGTAGACGTAACTGTGTGCAAGTTGTGGTATTCGTTTTATTCTTCTAGTGGTATGATTTTACGCTATACCCGCCTAATATCCTATGCTTCCCCCACAGTAACTGATGTCCAATGCTTCGTCCTATAACTGCATGTCAGGCGAAAACTACCACGTAGATGGCAGATATGACGACTTTTCAATAGAATTAGTCGGTCTTGATTGTTTGCTGAATCTTTCGGTTTGTTCAATAACAATTATTCAGCTATGTTTTTGTTTGCTCTGTGGATTTTCTGTGTGGTGCTTGATTTTAACACAAACGACTACCATCACATCGGTAAAAAAAACTATTAGAAGTAATCCATGGCAATTTTAACTCATCCCAAAATTTGTGCCGATTAAAACCCTTGCCTACCATCCCCAAAAACCCTTTTTAAACAAAATGTACCTGTTTTCAAACTTTTTCGATGAACTTCTAACGAAGGTCCACCAAAATGTTCAATCAGAAGACAGTTATGTGGTCAACAACATAATCGGTAACATAACATATCAAGCATTTTACATTTTCTGAAAAGAAAAAAAAACAGCAAATTAATGTGGTCATGTCATAGAATATTTATCACTACCTGAATGTAAGATAATCCGATTCAGTATTTTTTAGCTGCTTTACATATCCCGATATATAATTATGATTAAAAGTGGTTTATCAGATTTCAAGCGGCGGCACCCATTTAATAAGTCCGTGCACGTACAAATCGCTCTACTCTGTTTTTTCTTCTTTTTCTTCTACTTTTTCCTCTTTTCTTTTCTTTTCTTTTATAGTCATGAGGTTTTCCGCAGAACAAAGATATTTAACCTTTTTCTAACTTGATCCACTAGAGATTTCATAAACTAAATTTGATTTCGTGACGACATTACGACTTTATATAATGACGGCTAGATGGGAGAAAATATGTTCTTCATTGGACCGCGTCGCAGCGCAACAGCTTGACGTAAGTAAGCCGCGCAAATTAACAAACTTTCCTTAATCGTTAGCATCAATTTTCGATAAAGGGATTGTTGCCACAGTCCGGCTACTCAATCCTTTCCTCCCACGTAGGCGTTAGGTGAGTCGTATTTCCTCCTTCCCCTAAATAAGACTGCGTAGAGCCTATTAGTTTTCAACCTCCATCAATTTACTGTTAGAAACAGGTGACGTTGGGTTTTCCTTTTTGATATCTTATCCTTGAAATGCGCTCATAGATGTGGCGGAGATTCTATTTTCGCGGGAAAAAGTTCCCTAAAATGTGTCTAAAAATAAACTGAGGCCTAGTATGGCAGTTGTTCGTAAATCTCATATATTCCCTGGATTAGGTTACAATTATAATAAGAAAAAAAATACATTTTTTGTAGTTTTAGAGAGAACGAAGTTTAAGTTCAAGTCTTGGGTCCCGTTATGATATATCAGATATGAAGGCAGTTTATTAGAGTGTATTCGTAAATGTATCGGAAAATTGGTGGGTCATTCTAACACTTTCAGTAACAGGTCAGAAATTTTCTCCGATCTTCAAACAAGGCAACGATTGTTTACGAAAGGGAATTCCGCCTACGGCTGTGACACTTCAGCCGACAAACATGACTTAGAATTTGGAGGTTGGTGAATACAGTTGACCCCCGATAACTCGAACCCTCGCTAACTCGATCCAAAATCGAACCAAAATCGATTTTCCCTTCTACCTGTCTTCCGTCTCTAATGTAAGTCTTACAATGTTTGCCGACGATATAAAGATCCTTACTACTGGCTCTTCCGTACAGTTAGTAGAACGCAACCTAAATCAGCTTGCGGCGGAAGTGTGGGCCTGGGCAAATATTAATCGCATGGCCCTAAATGCTACCAAAACTAAATCTATGCTTGTTTCATCCCCGCAAAAACGTAATACCTTATTATCTCAGTCTCTTAATGTAGCCGTCAATGATAGTAAGGTAGAACAGGTTACCGAGGCCAAAGTACTCGGAGTAACATTCGACCACACCCTCTCCTGGGAAGGGCACGTCGAGACCCTGTGTAAAAAACTCAACAGCCAGCTACGCAGAATGCAACCATATCTTACCCAGGTGGGGTCCCTACACTATTATAATGCCTGCATTCATAGCCAGCTTGTTTACTGCTTTAGTCTGGGGTACCTGCTCTCAAACACTTCTCCTCTGCCTCCTTTGTGCTCAAAAACGTGCTGCCAGAATAATACTTCAAGCCGACTGTTCTACTCCATCCGTCTCGTTATTTTCTAGACTCCAGTGGATCCCTGTTTGTGACATTATTAAGTATAAAAAACTCCAGCAGCTATCTTCTATTTTTCTTAATCCTGAAGCCCCTCTATGTCTTAAAGAGAAATTCTCCTTTGTATCTGCAAACAGTGCTCATATGACCAGGGGTGCCGCATCAGGAAACTTAGTGGTCCCTCAGCCCCGAACAAACTCCGGCAAGTGCATGTTCTCCTTTACAGCTGCTATTCTTTTTAATGCACTACCCCTTGAGATCAAACAGCTTGTAAGAACTCCTCTAGTCTCGCTTAATGCTCTGATTTCTTTCTCTGCTTTTTTAAGCGCAAGCTACGTGCACTTTTCATTCAAAAACTCAATTCCGTTGCCCATCTCGAAGAACTTTGCTGTTTTGCATGCCGTTTCCTGTTTTCCTGCAATTGCTATTTCTCCTAATCGTCCAAGTTTGCTGCGATATATTGTTTGTAACTATGCTAATTAAACTTTTATATTGTGTAAATTTTAATTTTTTAAATGTTACATTCAATTAATTATTGTATGTGTGTATTTTTGAAATTTATTTGTATATATTTCTTTCTGTATTACAGAGGGCCATGTGTTAGAAAACTCTTTACTGGGTTAATCATGTATCTACCCTCTCAAAATAAAGAACATTGTATTGTATTGTATTGACCACTTCTCGTAAGCGACCAGCTTCACAGAGACTGTACAGCACTGAGCCTAAACGTTTAAAAACCACTTCACAAGTGGTGACATTACAAAATCATAAACTTCTTTGTTACTTTAATTCACACAATGGCTGAATTATATTGAAGTTGTATAAGCCGTCACCAGGTAAATTCTTCAGCAAGAAGAATATAAACTAAACAAAAACTTAACGCACCTAATATTTAATATTCAATAACTGCAAGAACCTACTAATTAAACAATAACCTGCACACCAATTAGCTCTTTAAACACGTGCGATTAGTTCCCTCTGGACCTAGATGAGCACATTTTAAGTGACGATGTTTTTGTTAACAATGGTTATGCTCAAAAGCAAGACGCGACAAATTTTGGGTTGTACACTCATGTCCATGCTCGTCCGAAATGATCTTGAACAGCGCAGGGAACACGGAGTTCCTGCGTGGCAAAAACCGAGTGATTTTGTATAACAAGCTCAAATTTCCAAGGAACACTAATATTGCTATGCTCTTTCGATATTCAAACATGTTATTTAAATTGTTAAATCAAATAATGATAAGCATGCATAAATGAGGCAAAAAATGTAACTGAACAAAGTTCCTCCTATTCTAACTGACTCAGTAATACGTCAATAAGACAAGACCTGGCTCCTGTTTCTGATAAAGCAAGTTTTTCTGGCTCCCTTATTCTCCCTTATCACGACTATATCAGCGAGTAAATGATCTGATAATGACAAAAACCTCCATCAGGTGTTCATTCAAAACTGTCGAAGAAGACTTCTCTGGTGGTTTTATTTTATTTGTCTTTCTGGTACTCGTCAAGGTGGCAACCCCGGAAACGTTTTCTGCGTTTCCTCCGAACCATGAGGCGATAATGTAAGCGGCATTTGTTGCAGCAATGTACTTAAAAGTCGTCATGTTTCTCTCTTTCTTAATCTTATGTTTTGTCACCGGCTGTGGTTGACTGGAGGTGGCAGAGTTCGGTGTTGTTAGCGGACTTAGAGCTGTCCAACGATCTTGATTGGCGTTTTACTGAAAAGTATCTCAACGAAAACTGTGCTCTCTGCGTCAGTGAGCTATTTTCAGAGGAAGTCGAGTTTCTTCTTACCGAAACACCATGCAAGGCTATCCAAAAGTCGCGCTTGAAAAAAGTGTAGAGTAATGGATTCGTTACCGATGTTAAGTATCTAATAACTGTGAAAGCATCCGTAGCTTTCTCTATACCTACGAAATCGTTGGACTTGGTATAAATCTTGATGTTAATAATTAACATGAGTGTGAAATACGGCAGCCAACAGCACAGATATATCGCCGCCATCAAAGCAAATACAAAGATACACTTTCGGTCGGTTTTGTTTTTGTTTTGTAGTCGCTGTTTGTGTCCATGTTGTGATGGCCTCTTTCTACCGCTGACCGCTTTGAACATCACCGTGTACGCGTACACCATAAATACATACGGGACCAAGAATACGAGAGCGAGGCAAAAGGAAGAATGAATGATAAGAGCAATTCTTTTTGATTTGGCATTCTGCCAAGAGAGCGGTATTATAGCGATAAAAGCTGATATGAACCAAATTCCCGCTAATACTTTGAACACTGCCTTTTTGGTGACTATATGATGTCTCAGTGGCTGAGCAATTGCCAGAAACTTTTCTGTAGTTATGACAAGAATGTGATAAGCTGCCGAAACAGCCGTAAGGGTGTGAAGGGCGTACATCCAAAAGGCAAACTGATCAAACATCCGAGAAGGTACCACATTGAAAAAGAAAATAATGAAGTATGGAATGTTTACTGCGCCTGTCAGAAAGTCGCAGACCGCTAACCCAAGCAGAAGGTAATTAGACTTGATGCGCAGGCTCTTTCGTTTATAAAACAAGAAAAACACGAGTCCGTTTGTAACAATTATTGCTATGGCGATGGGAAGAACCTTGATCATCTGTCTCAATCCTTGATTTTCCACCTGATTTTGTAGTTTGAAAGCCGCACTTGAGCTGTTGTTCATGTTTGACAGGTTTTAATTTTCAATCCTACTCAACTCCTGAAATCAAAATCAAAGAAGCAAATTAAGTTGAATTTTAAATTGTTACGGAAACTGGGAAAGCACGGAAAAGTGCTAACGATAAAAATATTCATGTAATCAGTCGGGTTTAAATACTTGTAATGGAGAGAAATGCGAGCAGGTGTGCCGCTTCAAAGCGTCATGTAATTCTGGTACAAATTGGCGACAAGATAAAAAACTTCCAAATTTGAGAGACCTGTCTTGGCGTTGATAATTCGACTATTAAAAGAGATTAAAAATTTTAGAAAAGCCTTGACTAAAGACAAGTGCGAAATTATACACTTTTCCCTGAAATATGCAAAATATATGCAAATTGAAGGATCTGTATGAAATGAATAAAACGGATGAATCACTCAGTTGAAGAAAGGCATCTACGGTAGTTGTGGAAAACTGCAATAAAACTGTGTTTGAGGAAGGCACTACTAACAACAAAGGCAATTAATAAAATGGCAAAAATTACGAATTTGAAACTGAATTGCAAATTAAAGTTAATCTTGTGTTTGAAGTTTGTTTGCTTTTCAATGTTGCTTTATCATTCGTCAGAATTGTATAAGTTGCAATTGTGTCTCAGCTGTAGACGTAATAGTGTGCAAGTTGTGGTATTCGTATTATTCTTCTAGTGGTATGATTTTACGCTATACCCGCCTAATGTCCTATGCTTCCCCCACAGTAAATGATGTCCAATGCTTCGTCCTATAACTGCATGCCAGGCGAAAACTACCACGTAGAAGGCAGATATGACGACTTTTCAATGGAATTAGTCGATCTTGATTGTTTGCTGAATTATTCGGTTTGTTCCATAACAATTATTCAGCTACGTTTTTGTTTGCTCTGTGGATTTTCTATGTGGTGCTTGATTTTAATACAAACGACTACCATCACATCGGTAAAAAAAAACTATTAAAAGTAATCCATGGCAATTTTAACTCATCCGAAAAATTGTGCCGATTAAAACCCTTGCCTATTATCCCCAAAAATCCTTTTTAAACAAAATGTACCTGTTTTCAAGCTTTTTCGATGAACTTCTGACGACTGTCGACCAAAATGTTCAATCAGTAGCCAGTTATGTGGTCAACAACATAATCGGTAACATAACATTTCAAGCATTTTACATTTTCTGAAAAGAAAAAAAAAACAGCTGCAAATTAATGTGGTCATGTCATAGAATATTTATCACTATCTGAGTGTAAGATAATCCGATTCAGTACTTTATAGCTGCTTTATATATCCCGACATATAATTATGATTTTAAAAATGTTGTTTATCACCGTGGATGTCGTTAATGAAATTTGAAGCGGCGGCAAAGCGGCGGCACCCATTTAGACCGTGCACGTACAAATCGCTGTACTCTCTTTTTCCTCTTTTTTTAATAGACATACGGTTTTCAAGACAACAAAGATATTTAACCGTTTTCTAACTTGACCCACTAAAGATTTCATAAACTAAATTTGATTTCGTGATGTCATTACCGCTTTATATGATGACGGCTAGATGGGAGAAAATATATTCGTCATTGGGGGGCGCTAGTCTCAGGCCAACATGGAACATATGTTTTCACCTTTTAACTACTTGTGTGCCCAAAAAGGCTTGACGTAAGTAAGCCGCGCAAATAAACTTTCCTTAATCGTTAATATCAATTTTCGATAAAGGGATTGTTGCCACAGGCGTTAGGGGAGTCGTATTTCCTCCTTCCCCTAAATACAATTGTGTAAAGCCTATTCTCGGTTTTCACTCACGTAACAAAGGAGAAATTAAAATGGAAACCTTTCAATACAGAAAGTCTAGAATCTGGGAAATGAAAGAAGATAAATATACAAAAAGCCTTGCCAAGAATCAGGTCTATTCAATAGTTCTAATGCGAGATATTCGGAAAAACGTTTTACCCAAATTTATAAAGCTTTGTATGGAGACGCCATGTTTGTGTCCCTTTCAGGGGCACAAATATGGCCGCCGGAAAACAAGAGAAACATCTGTTTTTGAGTTTTCCTACTTATGCGTGAATTCCTCGCTTAAGGAACTCACAAAGATTAAACCAATATTTATTCTAAGACAAGGAAAGTTTAGATAGCAAAATCTCCAAAAATCCGTAACGTTTTTAACCCATACAAGAGCTTTCCCGGGCGCCAGCTAAATGCCGCGTCATGCAAAAGCCTGGAAATTCAAGCGTCCTGTATCGCAAAACGAAGAACCCTTTTGAACCGAAAATTTGTTTGTATAAAGGTTTTAAGGAGCTCTAATATCACATGAAAGTAGAAACGCAGAAGAAGCGATAGTTTCTTAGTTTGAATTTTGGTGACGTCACGTGAAAACCAAGTTTGAGCCCAAGTTGAATTTTCGTTATAAGCTATGAAAGGTCTTGGGTTCCGTTATGACATATCAGGTATGACAGCAGTTTATTAGAGTGTATTCGTAGATGTTTCGGAAAATTGGTGGGTCAGTCTAACACTCTCAACAACAGGTCAAAAATTTTCCCCGATCTTCAAACATGGCAACGATTGTTTACAAAAGGGAATTTCCCCAACGGCTGTGACACTTCAGCCGAAAAACACAACGTAGAATTTGGAGGTTGGTGAATACAGTTGACTCCCGATAACTCGAACCCTCGCTAACTCGAACCTCGCGATAACTTGAATCAAAATCGATTTCCCTGGCCTGGATTTCCGTCATACATATTACTAGTAATTTTACTGTCGGTAACTTGAACCCTCGATAACTCGAACCTCCCGCTTTCTCGAAGTAGTTTTTATTTTCCCCTCAGATCTTTTCCATATATTTTAATTAGCCTTGATAACTCGAACCATGTTTTGAGCCCTTAATTATAAAAAGTCGGGCAAAAGAATATGGAGGCCCGTTCTGGTCAAAATTAATATAATAAAATGGCATCACAAGTGACTTTTTCGGCCAGTGCAGCATTTATTATGGACCCGTTGTGTATTTTTGTCATCACTACACAGGATTTTTTTTAGTGTGTTGTTATTTTTTTTTAACTGCATGAATTATTTTTTATTAAGGTTGTTCACTTTTTTTATGTTGTTGTATGAATAAATTTTTCATGCGTACCACAAATAATTTTTTAGTGGTACCGCGAATTATTTTTAATACAAGTATTGAGAATTATTTTTTCATCATGCTGATAATTATTTTTCGCTGTATCGCGAATTTATTTTTGGGCCTACAATGCTTTGCGGGCCTTGCAGTTGAAGTGGACTGGTTCGAGTCTTTGACTTCCTTGGGCGACCATTTTGAAAACTTTGCAAGTGGAGGAGTGTTTTCAAAGAGAATGCCAAGGCGAAACATTGTCAGAGAAAGAAACGACAGAGGTTTTCATCTTTCTTACAAAATCTGTCAGGAGCCAGTAGTCTGTGCCGTTCGTGATGAGGTTTTCTGGACCGAAGATTTAATAGAGGAGACTACGAAGGGACTTCACGACTCGTACACAATTCAGGGTGTCCAGTTCCTATTTTTTCCTATTTTTTGAGCCTATTCCTATTTTCTCCTATTTTTAAACTAAAACCTCATATTTTTTCTATTTTTTAGCCGGTGAAGAAAAAATTTGTAACAAAATTGAAAATGAAATTACCATTGTATGTGTTTTTGAGTGAAATTTATCATAAAGCAAGTAGTATATTGACTTTGATATTCTAATATTAGTAAAAATAACAGTTACGTTTGTTCTTTCCATGAACTCTATTGCCTGTTAGACTTCTGTTAACATTTTTGTTATATTGTTAGTCTTTGTATAATTTTCTAGTGCTTCTACATGTACATGGATTGTATACATGTAGTGTTATAGTTCTCCTCGTGACTATTGAATAATTAACAATTATTCTTTGAAATCGAGGTGAATAGTGGCAAAATATTTACCGAGCCGCGAAAGCGGCGAGGTAAATATTCCCAAAGCCACTATTCACCGAGATTGAGAAGAATAATTGTTTTAGTATATACACACGAAGTGATCTCAACAAAATCAGAAAGGAAACCATTCAAAAGTAGGATTTGATTGACAGATCAAATCACGCGTAAGTTTAAAAATAGATCTTTGCAGAATTTTCAAACATGGCAATTCACAAGTTTACTCATTTCGCAAACAACAGCGTAATGGCTTCAATGGAATCGCTAAAAGTTTGAACTGTTTCCTTACCTGAGAAAAAAAGTAGAGCTGTGTTGTTTTCTGTTGACTCGCCAAGTTTATAGCCAAAAGGGCATGTTGTGTCGTTCTTCGCATGAAGTGCTGACAAAAATGGCGGCTCGGTTGCTCGAGGTAAGAGGTCGTCTTCCTGTATCATTCTTTTCCTGTTTACTTGAAATGTAGAATTTCTGCAAACATTTCCTTTTAAATTTGTTTGTCATAAATAAACTTCGATTTTTGAGCCAAAATTTTCTTCTTAGAAAACGCTGAGTTCACGAAACGGCTTCTTCTACGCGAATACACGGGAGTTGTAAACAATCCATCGAGCACAAAACTCCTGCTACAGTAAATTGAAAAACGCCGTATTGAATCCTTCCAAGTCTTTTCTTGCCTTAAAAAAAGTCAGCCCTAGGATTTTGTCGACCTTTAAAAGATCGTACTCTAAAAAAAACGGGAAAAACACCGAGCTCACACATTATCCACTCGCTAGGAGGTGAATATTGTTGAATAGTCCGAGATAGCGAACCAATCAGATTGCTTAAATCACCAAGATCACTGAGTGTGTATATACTAATATTGTGTATAGCCCACTGAAACTGCATTTCAGTATCTGTACTTGTTATATTTTATTTTGAAGTCTTGCTCGCTTTTATGTTCATCTTTGAAACTGAAAACAGGATCAGGTTGTCCTCTCACAACACAGGGCAATCCAATCAGCATCTTGTTTTTAAAAACCAATCATGATGATCACTAGCTGATTCTGGATGCTACATGAAAAGAACAGACTAAAGTTTAGTTTATGGCGCTAGCTCTCTTGGTGAGCCCTTGTTAACAGCTATACCTAAGCAACTGATGAAGGATCCAATATTCTGGTTACAAAACCGGTCTTGCAGTCATAGCTAAGCAGTGTTATGTTCTTCTTAGAACTTAACCATGACAAACTTACAATCTGGTACCAAATAGATCAGTGTCATTTTGCGTACACCGCAGAAAGCCTGGTTTCGTGCTTAAAATTATAAGGTGTTTTGACTCAAACAACCATATTCTCAACCAGCTACCGATTGCAGATTCATGGAAGGAAAGCTTTCCATAGGACTCTTACGTTCTAGTTCGATATCCTTCAATGACAATTCAATTGTAAGAAATTTCTATCCTAAGAAATTTCACTCTTCAAAGCTTTTCAAAGATTTTCCGCCAACTTGAGGGGAATTTGCATATGATCACCTTTGATTATAGAACCAGGCTCGACCTGTAGTCAAGCATATCTTTCTGATTGTAGCGTAACTGAGGCAATAAACTTAACGTTACTGATCATTTTTACTCCTTCTTAGCCGCGAAAGTTGATCTCAATCCTGCGAACGTAGAATCTGAGGACTCGTGGCCTTTATTATAACACTGATGGGGTGCAGGGAGGCTATCTTAGTCCACAAAAGTACTATTGATTTTCCTATTTTTCTCCTATTTTTTAATACAAAGTTTCCTATTTTTCCTATTTTCTCAATGCTGAGTCTCCTATTTTCATATATTTTTGAGCAACCATGCCGCTGGACACCCTGCTTATTGCACATGACATGTCTCCCCAGTTGAACATTTCTCTACCCAATCTTATACCTCGAGCCTTCGTCCCGTACTACACATGCTGGCTTTCGGAACGAAGATGCTGTGAAAGAGAATGCCCTCTACCCTGAACTTCAGGAAAAATCTCCCGATTCAAATCCTGACGGGCGGGCACAAGAACTAGCAGAGCCAAATGGATTCGAGGTAGAAGACCTTCGCAGAGTGCTAGTGAGAGTAGACCTCACTAACTAACATGGGGAACTTGCTCGAGTGCCTTTACGATGGCAGTATAGTAGTTCCTGATTTTTAACATTATGTTTTTAATATTCGGAGATGAATGAGTCTGTTCAACGTCAGATACCTGCGATATATAGCTAATAATGCCATAACATAAATATTAGATAAATCAATCGAATTTCCCAAAAGGTCTTCTCCCTCGAGTCCATCTGGCTCTGCTTCTGGTGCTCGTCCGTCTGGATTAGAATCGGGAGCTTCTTCCTGAACTTCAGGGTAGGGGACACTCTCATTCTCCGCGTCTTCGTTCCGAAAACCAGCATGTGTAGTATGAGACGAAGACTCGAGGTACAAGACCGGGTAAAGAACAGTTCAATCTGGCAGACATGTCATGTTCCGAATAAGGGTTAGAATTGTGTACGAGTCGTGAAGTCCCTTCGTAGTCTCCTCTATTAAATCTTCGGTCCAGAAAACCTCACCACTAACGACAGACTACTAGCCCCTGACAGATTTTGTAAGGAAGATGAAAACCTCTGTCGTTTCTTTCTCTGACAATGTTTCGCCTTGGCATTCTCTTTGAAAGCACTCCTCCACTTGCAAAGTTTTCAAAATGGTCGCCCAAGGAAGTCAAAGACTCGAACCAGTCCACTTCAACTGCAAGGCCCGCAAAGCATTGTAGGCCCAAAAATAAATTCGCGATACAGCGAAAAATAATTATCGGCATGATGAAAAAATAATTCTCAATACTTGTATTAAAAATAATTCGCGGTACCACTAAAAAATTATTTGTGGTACGCATGAAAAATTTATTCATACAACAACATAAAAAAAGTAAACAACCTTAATAAAAAATAATTCATGCAGTTAAAAAAAAATAACAACACACTAAAAAAAATCCTGTGTAGTGATGACAAAAATACACAACGGGTCCATAATAAATGCTGCACTGGCCGAAAAAGTTACTTGTGATGCCATTTTATTATATTAATTTTGACCAGAACGGGCCTCCATAAAAGAACAGTCTCCTGGCGTTCGAAACATTGAACTTTGAATTTCCCATTTACGTGTTGTATAGTTTACTAGTGGAGGCTGATGTTGTTTTTCACAAATCTATTAAGAATGTGAAACAGCTTTTTATTACTACTCAAAACAGTAAAACGCATTTTTAGGCAATGATTTTTAACTTTACGTTCTGATTTATAATCTAGAAGTATCTTTTCATTTTCACTTAACATTTCTACAATTAAGTGTGATTAAAATGTTCACTGTACAGTAAAAACTGTTTTTATCCTTACTCCCAGCTATTTCATCGAGCTCCTGATAACGCGAACTTTTTTCTATTTCCTTTGAAGGTTCGAGTTATCGGAAGTCTACTGTAAATAATTATTTTTGCTGTATTTTCCGAAACCATATTTTATTTGAGTATCAAAGAGCTCATAACGTTGGAAAAAATTCCTGAAAAAAAAAAAATGTAAGCAACAAGCCAGCTGGCTTCTGCCGAAGGTGAATTGAATATTATCAATTTGTTAACGTTAAAGAATGCATTTTTTCCTTTTTAGTAAACGGTTCTTCAAGCTAAACTTTATTGCAGCTATTTCGAGAAAGGTTGTCGGAAAAATGTGCACGTGACAATCCCGAAAGATGATATGGGAATTATGATCAATACACTGTTCCTGACACTGTACTTGTCGAACTTAATTGTTGCTTTCCTTCAGCAATCGGAAACATAAGGTATGGCCACATGTACCATTCCTGCAAATTTCTTTGAAGAGCAGTGAACTCAAAACCACCCACAATACCTTTCGGGATTCTCTCGCGCACTTTTTCCGACATCCTTTCTCGAAATGGCTGTAGATTCACAAAGGGACAGCTCCACCCTTATGTTGGCCGGAGCAGAAATCCTTGTCGTTTTTAGCTAGTCTTCTTCCGCATTTAGGCTTTCTCAAAATAGCAGAAGTAGTAGAAGTAAAATAGCACTTTCCCCCTTCATATCGGTAAGCACGTTTTATTTCTTAGTTGTCAGTGACTGCATGTTTGGATTGTCTCTACATGTATTAAGGAACCGAAGGAACTGACGATTTCAAAACCTTCTGGGTATTACAAAGGGTATACAATTTTGTTTCCAAACGAATATTTTCATAAACTAGTTTCTATGTTTGTGCTAACGTTTATACCAACTGAATTACAAATTTCACGCCCAAAATTTTAAGAGACAGTTTTATCTTAAAAAATTGCCACGGATTAAAATTTCTGTAGCAGAAAACAAAACATTGTAAAAGGTCGAAGAGCCTACTAAAATGACAAAGTAAGTTCTGCTGAAACGAAGCAAAAGATTTGTGTAACAAGAAAATGGCAGTGAACGGACCCGAAAATTCCCAGTGAAATAAATTTATGTTATAAATGACAGAAATATAAATGATAAAAGAAAGTAGCTGAACTAGGTAAAATTCTCAACGTACTATAAAATGACAAAAACTGGATGCGTGATTATTGCAAAGGAAGTCTTTACCTGGGTTCGTTATGTTTTTTGAATTCTTTTTCCACTCATTTATCAGTGAAAATTTATAGACATTCGCTCAGGAAACAAACATCAGGAGATCTGTCTCAGATGCAGGTTCCAAATCATTTCAGATTTATTGAAGATGCTAATTAAAAGAATTCTAAACAGAAAAAGTGACATCCATTGTATGACGACAACGAACTGTTGTCAGGTTTATACCGACAAATGGCATGTAATCTTATGTTTGTTCGTTTAGATAAACAACATTCTTAATAATTCCTCTTTGACCAACAATTCAGATGAATTATAATTTCACAATTTTTTGTTTTCAAATTTTATATCTCTTTATTTAAATTCCTTTTGCCTTTTTGTTTTAATTTATACAACCCGAAATTTATCTTGGACTTTTTACTCAACAGCTGGGGCAGTTCTCACAGAATACCTACCGGTAAAAACCTTTCAGACGATTACGATTATTGTTACTTAGGGTATCATAAATTATTATAAATTATTATTGATTATCATTGGAAATAATAATGATAGCAATAATAATAATAATAATAATAATAATAATAATAAAAATGATATGATCATCATTACACAAAGCCTATCAATTCATTATAATTCGGTCTGTTTTAATTGTTCATTCTTGACGGGAGTCTCTACCTCAAATTTTTGGCAACATTCAATATGATTTTTATCACTTTGAAAACAAAAAATCAGAACATTTATTCCATTCGCCTTCAGTTAATCTATCTTAGTTACTTTTCTGACACATTCGGAACGATCTTGTAAAATACATATATATATATATCAAATATTTTTCCTCTCTCATGCACTTTTGAATTAATTTGTTGACCTACATCACCCAAATTTGACGTGAAAGAATCTCACAAAAAAACTGGACTGCCGTGAAACAGCAAAATTATATTCATATATAAGCAAAGTTACTACTGATCTACTAAAGGTTCAGTGTTGAAATGGAATTTCAACAGAAGAAATCATGGAAACACTCTATAAGACGGACTACTGCTGTTTTGATTGAGGAAGACTGATAAAACTTTAAAGCAACTCAAAAAATTTAAAAGTGTAGGGTTCTATTCAATTTGCTTTTGAAAATGAACCACATTGTTAAAACCTAGTTTTAAAAAATCATTTCGTCGCTGGAGGTGATGCCGAGGACGACGTGCCACCACAGGCCTTCCGCACACTGATCTGTGTGTGTAACCCATGTTATTTTAAAGTAAAGGCCTTCTAAGCGACGCTATAAAATTTGTTCCTGTTTAGTCATGCTAGGACAACTTGAGTCCCGAAATTACAAGGGCTTCAGTATTATTTTCCCGAAAATTTTAGATGCAATTTAAAGCAGTTTACGAAAGGAAGAATTTTTCTGATTCCTCTCTCCATCGCATTTTCGAATCCGAAAATTTTAGGTTGCTTTTTTCTAAGAGATTAATAGCTTAACTTGGGGGATAAAATGCGAAAAACTATACTTTAGAAAATCGTAGGCAATTTATTTGTTAAGCTTCGAAAATTGTATACATTTGAGGAGCCGTCATCTAGAAACTTTTAGCCTTCCTCGAACTATAGAAAATTCTAGGAAATTCTTCGTTTCTCCGAACAGATATTTTACAGAAAACAGTCGTTGGATGACTCTGAGTCCATAATGTTACCATGGCAAATGCTCAAATGAAACCTGGTTCTCAGCGCTCGGCCCAATATCGTCATCAGAGAGATCAAGATTCACGTTTATGCGAAATGGCAAACGTGAATTTGTACCACCTGACCATGTTTTTCCCTTAACTGTCGTTATTTGTTTATAACTTCAACTGAAAAATAAGAAGTTTCACGTCAGTTCTATACATATGAATTGTTCTGGACAGTTTTTATCTGCTGACTTTCTATTCTGAGAAAATTCTCAACTTGAATCTGATGCCGTTTGGCGTAAACGTGAATCTTAACCTCTCTAATAACGTCAAAGTATATTTGATAAAAATATTAAAAGAAATTAAAAATTCATCCTGTACTAAAACATTTTAGCCTCAAGGGAAGTCTGTATGCCATTTAGCATACTGAGATAAAAATATTGTCGCCCACTTTAAATCACTTATCAGTTTATTTTCGCGTTAAATAATGAAAACGTCCAGGAGTTACTTCCGGACCACATTCTCACTGATTTAAATTCAACCAGTATTTTCTTCTTCATCCCTTGCACGATCAAAGTTTTTTTTCTTTTTTCCCTCCTTTATTCATACCTTTCCATTCTGGTTGATTTGTCGCTCTGCTATGGTAGAACTGTTAGATATATTTAAATCCTTCTTACCCGGCCAAAAATTTATTGAACCAGCTTTTTATTTACGTGGCTAGTTGATTATTTACTGATTCTGGCACATCCGGTACGACCTTAGTCGTAGAGTATTTATTAATATTTTTGTCACAGATGTATTTCTAATTAATTTGATTATCTACACCACACTTGACTCGAAAAAACCTCATTATATCTCCCGAAAGAATATTTAACTCTCTATCTTAAAAGATTCTGTCTGGAGAAGTCGGCAATTTTAAAAATACGTGATTGTTGCGATTACTTTTGCATTAAACAACCGCCTATTCTCTGTAGGCTCTGTAGAAACTAAAAATAATAAAGTACAATAAAACAAAATTGAGGATTTTATGCAAGATGAAAGTTTTCCTAAAAAGTTATTATACTAGGGGTACCTTCCGGCAAGTGCCAACGGGGTGAATTCGTTTATCTTTTGTGAAATGTGCCTATTCAAATCTTTGCGATATTTTTTTTTTTCATAATTTTAAAGGTTTAAAATGGATTCCGCTATACAAAAGGATGGCACCCAATTTCAAAACAACAACTTGGCACATTGTAGGCTTTCACTGTTTAATTATTAAACAATAACAACATGACTTGAAGCTTTGTTGGTAAATATGAGCAAGTTAGTACTTATATTATGTTTCATGGAAAATTCAAATGTATCAAAACTATAAACGTTAGAAAGAAAAAGATAGTTCAAATGAGGCCTTTGACTGCTGAAATTATAAACAATAATTAAATTCTGAGCAACAGCGTCATTTAGGGATAAGAAAAATGTTTCGCGTGGTAATATATGGGTGAGGACTGAAA
The DNA here is from genome assembly GCA_942486035.1 of Porites lobata. Classification (NCBI taxonomy): domain Eukaryota; kingdom Metazoa; phylum Cnidaria; class Anthozoa; order Scleractinia; family Poritidae; genus Porites; species Porites lobata. The sequence continues at coordinate 2,749,778 of CALNXK010000038.1, read as the reverse complement.
ATTGGTGTAAAGTAGAATGTGTGAAATGCGCGATAATGAGGCGGAATGTATCAGAGGTATAAAAATATAAACTTGAATAAAATACAAAGATCTAATGTGCGAGTGTCACAGGACAAAGAGTCTCTTGAAAGGCATAATGATAGTCTTCAAAACAAAAGGTCCGCAAATTCGTTGCATTCCTCTCGGGAGTTTTGGGCTGTCTCAATGTAAATCGAGCAGCAAAAAAAAAACATGCTGGTTGAAAAAACCTATCGAATAAATTCTAAAATAAAAGGTCAGCAAATACGTTGCATTTCTCACGCGAGGTGAGGACTGGCTTAATGTAAATTGACTTGCGAAGAACACGCTGGTTCTGATAAAAGTTTTGAGAATATAACCCTATGCCTTGATCAGCTATTCAATTCACAAAGGAAAAGAGAACACTGAAAACCCTGGTTCTGAGTCGGGAAGCGAACACGCTACCTCAATGTAGAACAAGCTGGTTCTGACAAAAAATTTGAGCGCAAAACCCTATTTTTTAAAGGTGCTGCTTTAAACGCAATTTATAAAGCAAACCAGAGCACTAATTGCCCTTTCAAACTAGAAATCGTATTAAAGCTTGCTCACCTGTTAGGTAATCTTGAACAAACAACGAACAGCCGCACACAGTGAATCACTTAATTGACCACTCCAGAAAGTACCATAACATACCATAATGCTCTTTGTTTGTCGCCCCAAAATTTTGCATACGCATTGTTTTCAGTTTCTCTTGGGGCCATTTTAACTCCCAAGAGAAACTAAAAACAATGCTTATGCAAAATTTTGGGGTGTCAGACAAAGAGCATTATGGTATTTTATTATATTTTCTGGAGTGATTTCGGACCACGAGCTGTAAATACAAGACCATGACGTCTCTACCGGCTTTGTAGGTGGTATTGGCTGCAGATGATGTTAGTTAGGGTCTTGCCCTGCCGAGTGTTTCCAGCCGCTGTTAGACTTTCTTCGCCATCTTATAACTATTTACATGCTCATCGAACGTGACACCACTGTCAAGGTAAACACTCAAGTACTTGTACGTGGATCAGTACTCGCTTCACTTTTTTAGATCCAATCGTAATGCTGAAGCTTGCGGCTTGAGCTAACCTTTGGTGAGTTCCAAAAACGGCATACATTCCGTTTTAGTGGGATGAATTATCATCTCGTTGGACTGAAGCCAGCAACCTCTTCAATGTAGTTGGTAGTTGGACCCGATGTAAAAACAACTGCATCGTCAGTATACATCAAGATGGAGGTTCTTTGGAGAAAACGTTGCATGTCGTTCACATAAAGGATGAATGGAAGAGGGCCTAAAATGCTTCCCTGTGGAAATCCACTTGTGACATTTTGGGGCGAGGAATTACACGGTTAAAGCACACGACTTGTTTTCTTGCTGCTGGATCACTTGTAAACCAATGCAATTCTTTACATCCTGTATCCCGTATTTAGTGAGCTTACTCAGAAGGTGAATATGGGCAACAGAATCAAACGCTTTGCGAAGATCGATTAAAATTGCACCATGGGTTAAATGACCAAGGTCCGCAGTGCATATTCGGCAATCTGATAAATTCCCCTGGTAGTGTCACAGTGGCTTGCGTAGAATGACCTTTACTTGTTCCACTGAGGTGGTTATTTGACTTTAGGCAGTTAACGAGTTGATTGTGGGTAGTCTCCTCAAGAACGTTAGACACCACAGATAATGGGGATTTGGGGCGATAATTATCCATATGATCGTGCTTGCCTGCCTTGAACAATGGTGCCACTTTTGCGATATCTTCCAGTCACAAGGAACCCGTCCTGTGAGAAGAGACATATTAATGAGCCTTGTCAAGAGAGGGGCTATTTCTGCTGCACCGTCCCTAAGCAGCCGTGGTCGCAAATTGTCAAGACCAGCCGATTTCCGCTACTTGAGCTTTCTTAGTTGTTAAAACACAAAACCTGCATCTACCGGTTTCAACTGGAACCTCGCAGTAGTAACTAAGGTTTTCTATATCATTCAATCTTTTGTCTGCCAAGCGCAAGCGAGGAATCCATGCAGTCAATTATTGTAGAAAAGGAGGTCAGTTGTCAGTGGCGCGCTTCCATCAGATAATTTGCTGAAAGTCTCGTTCCAGCTTTTCCACAGTATTTCAATATCTTCTTTGTTGGATAACAGAATCCCAGTCAGCAGCACGCAGCGTTCGCTACAGAAACAGACCGGATCGTACTTGCTAGAGGTCTTACAGGTAATCACTCGAGACTTAATTGTAGCTTTTAATTAGCGAGTTCAGTTTCCTAACGCACTCAACCACTAGGATTTAAGTGCCTTAAATTATCACCTTTTTCAAAAAAATTGCTGTCCTTCACCCGCCTAGTCTCTTTGAGATCTGTTGAAGACATGATTAATTGCCATACTGCAAATTTTTTGCTACTTTTCGTTGTACTCGGAAATAGATGACACTGTGCCTCAAATTGGGAAATCAATTGATTGGCTTTAAATTTGGTGTTTCTAATGCTGATTTTCAAACTAATGTAAAGCTGTATCAGTCTGCCCAATCGTTTTTTCTCTGTCCAACCATTCCTGTTAACTACTAGCGTGTGGTTTTTCCTTCTGGTTTGTTCGATCTTGACAGTTAAACTTATTTTTAAATATGCAGCGATTAACGGCGTAAGGTCTGTAGATGAGCCCTTTGCGCTCTTAAAGCAAATGTTGAGATAAATATTGTTTTTTTCTAAAAGACATTCCAGGTAAAAAATTTTAAAAAATTGCTTTCAACAACAACTACTTCGGCAACAACTGCAATATATTTCGAATTTACAAAACAATTAATATCCAATATATGATTTGACTTAAAAAATGATTAAAATTATTCTTTATACACATTGTAAATTATTTAAATACAAAACGTGGGGAAGTTTGAAAAAAAATACAATACAATACAGTGACAATAAAAAAAATGAAAAAATAAATGAAAAAGGAGGTGAAGAGACACATGTTTTTGCTAATTTTAGCTTTTTTATCCTATTAGTATTTGAATTTTAAAGTTATGCGATCAAATTTAACATGCGAATCTAGTTCTTTTATATACAATGTCAAACAGTGCGAGTTTTAGTTCCTTTGTAAAGGCCCTTTTAGATAACGTTTTAAAGCCATTTGGTATCTCATTCTATGCAAGTCTTGACATCAACACGCGAAAAAGCGTTTCTTTGTACATAGAAGTTCCGGAGCACCGGGAGTACCGTAGGCATGAATACTTAAAGTTTTCAAAATCGGCCCGGTGTTGTTGTCAGTGTTGTGAACACTGAACATAAAATCGGGCGTGTAGATTAAACGTATCTATTAGTTACTACTCACCTAAGAGTTCAAGGAAGAAATTATGCAAAATAAGTGCAACAAAAGAGACTTGAAAGCATTGTAACAGAAACAAGAACTGCTGCTATCTCCATAGAGGGTGCACAACGTTTAAAAGCATCTCACAAAATGGTTCGATTTTAAAATAGACAGCTGTAGTAGCTATAGGAACCACACTGTTAAATCTTCCCTCCTGACGTTAAGGAAAGTTTTGATTTTTAAGTTTGTCACGACATTCTACATAGAACCACTTTGACACTGATTCACAGATGGACTACTACCAGGAACTACATACTGTTATTTATCTCGCACTGAGTGAGTTGCAAATTGATTATTATAGCAATAAGATCGGACTCACGAGGAGAGGCGCATGCGCAGAGGGCCATTAAGCATGACCCCAACTGCGGAGGATTCCTTTTCCCACTGTTTGTGCGACCCAGTCAGTCACCTACCATGGTATATAAATTATGCACCAATGACAGCACTCTCACTGAATTTGTTCGTATGGGGTATACACTGCAACGCCATAAAAATTAGACAATATATAGAAAACGTTTTCCGTGTTTGCGTAGTCCGATGTAAACATTAGAGGGGTTGGCAGAATTCGAGACAGTTATGCAAACCCGAGTGTAAGTCTGTGTTTGCATAACTGTCGAGATATGTTTTAACCAAATTTATAGGCTGGAGGGGGACAAATAATTGGCGGCTGGAAACTTGCAGAAACATCTGCCTTTAAGTTTTACCATGTAAGCAAGTATCAATTCATCTCTTGAGAACTCATTAAAATTAATATCTATTTTTATGTTAGAACTATTCAGATAAAAAATCTCTAAAATTGGTCACTTCTTTGGGCTAAAGGAAAGCTTCCTGTCGCCGTTTCGAATTCCTCTCCACGCCAAAGCTTTGACATTTTAAGCATCCTCTACCGTGCATCAACCCTATCAAACTGAAATTTTTTTTTAGAGACAAGTGTTCGGATTTTCTAATATCTAACCATGAATAATTTCACGTTTAACCAACAGAATTATCTTCACTGAGATCCATGGTACTGCTATGGGCACTAAAATGGCTCATTCTTTTGTTCTTGGTCGATGTTCGAACTTAACGCTGTCACTAACGCCCCTTTTCAGCCTCACACATGGTGGAGATATATGGATGATATTTTCATGATCTGTACAGAATCGATTGAAACTATTCGTCTATTATCTCATTAACATTCATCCCACTATTAAGTTCACTAGCTCACTCGCTTACTAACGTCTCTTTTTTTCTCGACGTCATGGTGTCTCTACATAACGGTACAATTGAAACTGATAATAAAGGAACTAAACCCTTTTCTAACCAAATAAGCTTTAATGTTAAATGATTTATTACAGAGTGACTTACTCGTTCACTTCACAGTTCTTCTATGTCGCAGTTCACAACTTCTTTCTAACAACGTCTTTCTTCACACACCTTGTTCTTCTGTAGTTCACTTTCTTTCTCTCTCTAAAATCTACTCCTTCGCACCTCGCTATTTATTTGTTTGGTTGTTGACCATATGTTTACGTTGATAATACATTTATGTTCTTAGTAACATATATTAACTTGTTACGTGATATTCCTCTAAAAAGCCTTTCTTCGGTACAAACGGAGGTTGCCCTTGGTTAATAACCAAGTAAAGAATGATGCACGTCATCTGGTTCCGTGCATAGGGCAGATAAGCACACTTTTAATCTTTAATCTTTTAAATAAAGTGTTCATTGGCAAATGTTATTTATCTTCTTTGATACTTATTAATAAAAAGTGAAAATGTTCAAGAACCTAGTAAGTTTCCTACGACGATATATATTAGTATTATGTCGAATTAATCAGATACAATTGTCAGTAATCAATCAGATACCATGCCTCACGCATCACCTTTTCATATTTTAAATATTGCTTATTGGCGTTATGTTTTACTTATTCCGCGACTTAAGGACGCATTTAGCTAAATCAAGTCAAATATCGGTTTCATTTTAAAGATCAATGGAAATATATATATAGAACTTCCATTAACTTACAAAATTTTTCATAAGTCGGGGAGATACGTCCCGTGACACTGATCTATTTACTAAACCCACAGATAAACATATTCAGCACCTTCTCAGCTCATCATGCCCCCCTAACCACACTAAGAAAGCTATTCCGTTCAGCTTAGCCCTTCGCCTCCCCCGGTGAAGCTGCTCTACAGATGTTAAGTTTAAACTTTGCATTAATGAACTAAAAACATACCTTCTTGCTCGAGTTTACAATAAACCTTTCCTAGAAGAAGAGTTTCTACTAATCTCCCTCGCAGCCAGTAACATTTGTAAAGCTGAAGAAGGCTGGTATGGCCAGCCGAAATATTGTTATAAAAAAGCAATACACGTCTATGAGCTTTTATGATCAGCTTTGCAGTAGTCTTCAGTCTTCTCGTTTCTTGTTCTTAAAAATTTAGCTTATTAGATCTCTTTTCCAGAGATCCAACGCTGACAAGCTACTGGCGGTTTTTGCAGTTTACTTCTCTAATATCTCATTGTATTATAACCTCGCAAGGGCTGATAATCCATTTTGTATTCTAATTAACTCACTCTCATGCAAACCATCGGTTAAAATTTCTGAAAATTTGCCAGGATCTCATAAGATCATATTTGAATGTTGCTGAAAGCTAGGAACGTAACCAAATTCACAGCCATGATTCCACATTTTGGATTAAAATGGAGAAAAATAGCATTGCGCGTCGAGGTAGGAAACCACCTCGTAATAAATCCTTGACTACTAGGATTTTTAGTTCACGCTAATTTTAAAAGCCGTGTAAATACAACTCACGCTGTTGAAATATAATAGTATAAAAATATCTGGAAATATCTGTGCTATATAAACCATCTAGCGTCACAAGACTTCACAAGAATGTTAATGTATAAAGAGATTTAGCATAGTACAGAGTAAGTCACTGGAGACTTTAAGGACACCACTGAATTGATTAGTGTATCATGGAATGATTTCCATTCTCCGCCTTGCTTTTTATCTAGCATAAAACAAATTCATGAAGGTTTAAACAAGCTCTTTAACCCACCTGGCCTTGAATTTCAGTCCCATGCGGATGCTAAAGAAAACAATATTTCCTGAGTCTTGCCTGAGTCTTAGAAGAGCAATTTCTAATTTACTTCTGGAAAGTGCCACTGCAACAGGTAAAAAGCCGATTTTCTTCAGAAAGTAAAAAACCTTACCTGTTTTTTTCTTTTAATAAAAGCTCTTGGCTGCCAGCCTAAAACAGGTCTGCTGCGATTCAAATTGGCACTTGATTGTTTTGGCTTATTTCCATCCAGTCAATTCTCCTCGTCATGGAACCCTTAGCAAGTACAAAATTCCGCATTTACAAAGCGTTCACACTGAGATGCTGAGTACTTGTACTGTCGTCACGGCTTGTTTAATCATTCCAAGTAAAAAAAAAAGAGATTGAAGATTAAGATTGACGACTCCCTGAAATTATACTGATTGATGCTACAAAACGAAGCTGGGGTAACGTTTTTCTTTTTTTTTGTCTTAATTTTTGATGACCCTGCCCAGACCTATTAAATGAATGTAGTTAGAAGTTTTCAGCGTTTGGCTTTGTCCACACTCTTCAACGCAAAGCGTTACAATACTTAAGTACCGTTTTCTGGATCGTAGGTTATTCTCGTAGGTTATTCTCGTGAAGTGTTCTGAAGCATGTCTATTATTTTGTAGGTTGCTTTGAAGACTTTAAAATGACGGTCACTAAGTATTTAGTTGATTGCTTGTTTGTCCTTTCACCTGTTAATTTCTTAGTATATTTATGACTGCGTTTACCATGAGCCCAAGGTTACTTTGCTAACTCACATTAGCCTGTGTTGCAGCCAGCCTAAGCTCAGCCTACACATCGTCTGAACCAGTTGTATAGTCCAGACGTTTTAGACTGTCTGCAACGCAGGCTAACCCACATTGGTGTACGACAGGTTTTTAATGGTATCGCCTATTAAAATTAGACTACGAGTAGTCCCCCATTTTTCCTCAGGGATAGTAGAGCGAGCAAAACGCGAGCGCGCGTGAAAATCAACCCACGCGAGAAAAGGCGACACGCGGCGCGTGGGTTGATTTTCACGCGCGCTCGCGTTTTGCTCGCTCTACTATCCCTCTGAGGAAAAATGAGGGACTACTCGTAGTCTAAATAAAATAAAATTGAATATTTTTTTCGCCCGGCCACGAAACCTAGCCATCACGTCACATGCCTCTTTTTTGTTCCAACTAGTTCTAGATCTTTATGAGCCTCTGGCGGCCACTTTGAACCGATTAATTGCGGCAAAACAAACCTGAAGTTTACGTTTAAAATAAGCGGTCTTCCCATCGGAACTTGACTTGAATTTGACTAGGGTAAGTATTTATTACTTCTACTTAATTCTAAAGGCAGCAAAAATTTTGATCATACTAGCCTTTTAAGTGTTGTCTAGTTGAACTTGAGTGTCGATCGGTTCTTGAAGTAGGCGTGCTTGGGATTAAGCCTGACCTTGGTTTTAACCTACATTAGCCACATTAGAGTTCCTGTTTTTGTTTGGTCAAGCTCTGAAGTTCTATCATCAAATTTCCATTGGCTACAGTTGTATGTGACATGTTCAACCATGTAGGTAACCGGAAACCTATAGAAAGTGCGCTAAAATCCCATATAGAAAATACATCTACCCAAAGAATACAGAAATCCGAACAGCAGGCCAGAACATGTTCTACAGTTTGGCCATTGTTGTTGTTGTTTTTTTTTTATAGTTGACTGGTTGAGTTAGAGATTCCAATTTAAAAAAGTAGACAAGAATACCTGTGGTCAAGAATACAGAAGTCAAAATGTACATGATCATTCTTGGCACTCCCTCTGTTAGCGAATGGTGCGCTCGATCATGACCCCTACTCAAGTCCGTTTTTGTTTCAGTTGAAGACAAGATGGAGGCTATGTATTAAACTGTTGTAACTTTCAGTTCACAACAGTAATAATTAATGTGTCTCAAGTAAATACACTCTATTGTCTAGTGCTGAGAGAAAAGCTATACCGAAGTTTGCTCAAATGTCGCATGATTTGGCAGATTGTGGGGGCAAGTTGGTGCCCCCAACAGTACAAACGTCTGCCTGTAAAATTGTGCGCCTTGACCGAGTTTTCGAGCAATATCTTCGCTCGCCTCAGACGTATCACCTTTAAACTTCATAAATACGTATCACCTTTAAACTTTGTAAGTTTACTAACTTTAGGCGGTTTTCACCGATAGAGTGGATAGTTATCGCTTACTGGCGTTGATTAAAACTGAAGAAAACAAACTGTGAAAGGGTTAGTCATTTATTATTAATATTACTAGTTAGTTTCAGTGTTGCCGTCGCCAACGTCATCTCTGCAGGTTTGTACTAGATGTCAGAACTAGGTTCCGTTGCATTTTGTTCTGTTTGTTTGGCCTACCTGTCAGATATTATACGTATTTCCTGCGTAAAGTATTAAACCACCTACCTTTGTTTAATACTGGGAGCTATAGAATGCGTCAGTGACAAACATCTGCTTTTCGCAGTCACTATTACAGGGGTTGCCAAGTGTGCTAGGTATTATGTATTAAAAATATCTTTTTACACCGTTTTGCATAAGTATCACCAATAGTTCGATATTATTCAAAAGAGAACTGCAGAAAATAGCCAATCAAAGTGAAAAATGAAATGATAATGTCAACAAATGGTCGCGCGTTATATTCGACTCCTGACCTTTAATTTATTCTAAATTTAATTATTTTTTTATTCATGACAGTAATAATTCACAGTAAGGCTTATTTATTTTACCCCATACAATGCACAGGGAAAAATGATACAGTTAATGTATCTATTCTATGATTTTTTAATGCTAATTAGATAGCGAATTCTACGAACGAAATAGAAATATATCGAAAAATTTCTTGAAAGCGGTCTTAAATTAAGGTCTGCGTTGTTGAAATCTACAATTGACGAAATGACGCCCATCGCCCCGTTGCCATATTGTTGTTTGTTCCTTCATGTTTGAGACACGGCCCACCGTGCCAAGAAAATACTCACGGCTAGCAGGTCTTAAACTCGGAATAGGCTAACATGCCGGTCTCCAAGCGTAACGAAAACTGGATACTCCGGATCCGTAAGGAGTAGTTTTGTCCACATTATGCCAACGATCAGCATTTTAGTGAGGCAAAGGATTGAGTCATTATGCTGGACCAGAATTATAGTGCAGTCTACATTTCTTTAGCCTGCAAATACAGCCGTCTCTCCTCGCTGGGGAGGTTTCGCCCTAAAAAACCGAGGAACGAAGATAGACGGTCGTATTCGCAGGTTACGAATCTTCACACCGTAATTTTTAGGGTGTTATTATAACTCCAAAAATGGAGTAAAAATTTTAGGTACAGGATAACCCCATTTTTGGGGTTATTTTAACTCCTAATTTAACTCCGAATTTGGGGTCATTTTTACTCCTGAAAAAGAGTTCTTTTTACTCCCAGTCTGGAGTTAAAATAACTCCGAAATGGGGTTACTTTTACTCCTTACATGGGTTGTTTTTACTCTTTTTGGAGTTAATTTAACTCTGAAAGTGGAGTAAAAATTTTAGGTACAGGATAACTCCTTTTTTGGGGTTATTTTAACTCCTCAATATCTAGGGTCACTTTTACTCCTGAAAAAGAGTTCTTTAAACTCCTTTTTGGAGTTAAAATAACTCCACGAAAAATAACTCCACTGTCAGGAGTTAAATTAGCCCCACTAGAGGAGTTATTATAACTCCCTGAAAATTACAGTGCATGAAAATTTTCCAAAAACCATAAGATGAAACAGTAGCCCATGTACCGCATTTTAAGACCACGCCTGGTTACAAATTAGCGAAAACATGGCATCCAGTAGTTGCAGTTTTACAACAGTCAGCTGCCTTCTCGAGTTGTCATTTCAACATGCACAAACGAGAGAGGAAAATCATGCAAAAAGAGCAGTCGTATACTAATTATATAATGAAGCATAATAGTGACCCTATTTGAGTATAATAGTGATATTCGCTGAGCATGAAGAATTAGCATAAAATTAGTAGTCTTGGCAACAGCAACGAGAACGAAAAAAAACCAATAGGTTTAGAATGACAAAACAACAATTTAGGACTTGTAGTGATCACGCTTTTTTTATACATTTCCTTGTCGTCACTGCATCGACTACAACGTGAAACTTCTTAATTTCATGTTTTTTTTATGGATGACGTTCAAACAAGACAACGATTTGCTTTTTCTTTTTGTGAATTTAGATGCAGAATTTAGAGTTTAGAATTCAACTCCTGAAAAAATCGCCAACATTCAGTCGACTAACTTAAAGAGGGATAAAGTTTAAAACAGCGCGAATTCCCTTTTTGGGTGACGTTTTCGTTGCTAATGCCGATGTCGTTGTTTTTCAGAACGCGCGAAAATTGCTGGCCTCTAATTGTTAAATACCAAATACTAATCGCTTTAACAAGTAAGTAGACATAAATGATAAATATTTTTACCTTTATCATCCTCAATTTATTTATCGATTTATGTATTTGAGTGTTTATTTTTATATTTTAATACTAAACTGTTCTAAATGTACCCTCTGTGTATTCGGTTATTTATTTAATATTTAATTTTCAAAATCTAAATTTTGCCTAAGCGATTTATTTTTTTTTCAAAATATACATTTTTCCTAAGTGTCAATACCCTTCAAGCTAATTTGCTGGAGTTTTGTTTTAAATTGTTGTTATAGTGTCATAGTGTTATTGAAATAGTTTTTACTAAGAAGAAACCGGTTTCTTGGCCGTTGTCAAAGGTCACAAGAGGAGATGGTATTTGACCTATTACCATGGCCCAAACTAGAAAGCGGATTTCGATAAGATCCTCAGGGACACTGATATGCCTTTTAAAAAAACTTGGTTTAGCCATGATGGATCGTAATCTCGACCAGGGAATAACACTGACCCAAATGCTAACCCGGCTGCAGGTGAAGGAAGTTTTAAAACTTAGTTACGTAATTACAAAATGTTTAATCTCCCATAACAACTGGCAAAAGACCAAGGTTTAAAGTTAGACAGATGATATATAAGCTATATATCGGCCGTTTGTGTGTTCATTGTTTTCGACTTCAGAGAACCGATTTCTTGCAGTGAAGGAAAGTTGACTGATATTTGTACCTGCATCTGCCGAGTGTGCGCTGTCAACGGAAGTTGATCTGCGTTTCAGGAAAAAGAATCGCAGAGAGGAGACTCTTAGAGACGAAGCTTGTTCAAACACAAAACTTGACTTTCTTCTCTGAGAGAGACCACGTAAAGCCCGCCAAATGTCACGTTTAAAAAACGTATAAAGCAGTGGATTGGATGCAGAAGTGATGAACCTCATTGTCGAAAACACATCGACAGTTTTGAGAAAGACAGAGTCAGGGATAAAATCATACGACCCGCAATATAACTTGATGTTTGCAATTAACATGAGTGTGAAATACGGCAGCCAACAGCTTAAATATATCGCCGCCATCAAAGCAAACACCAGGATGCACTTTCGGTCGGTTCGGTTCTTTTTTTGTAGTCGTTGTCTGTGTCTATGTTGTGATGGCCTCTTTCTACCGCTGACCGCTTTGAACATCACCGTGAACGCGTACAACATAAAAACATACGGGACCAAGAACACGAAAACAAGGCAAAACGAGGAATGAATGATGAGACCAAGCTGTGATTTTGAATTCTGCCAAGTGAGGGGAAGTACAGCAATCAAAGCTGATATGAACCAAATTCCTGCTAATACTTTGAACACTGCTTTTTTGGTGACTATATGATGTCTCAGTGGCTGAAGAATAGCCAGGTACTTCTCCGCAGTTATGACGAGGATGTGATAAGCTGCTGAGACTGCCATAAATGTGTGAAGGGCGAACATCCAAAAGGCAAACTGCTGAAAGGAAGTCGGAGGTACCACATTAAAGTTGAAAATGATAAAGTAGGGGATGCTTACCGCGCCTGTCAAAAAGTCGCAGACCGCTAGCCCGAGTAGCAAATAATTAGACGAATTTCGTAGGCTTTTTCGTTTGTAGAACAAATAAAAAACCAGCCCGTTTGACACAATTATTGCAATGGCAATAGGTAGAAGCCTGTACATCTCTCTGAAAGCTTGGTTTTCTGGCAGATGGAAATCAGTGAAAGTCTCCATCGTGCTGTTGTTCATGCTATTCTTCAAATGTAATGATCATCAAGGCACCTTCACCTGTTGGTAAGTAAGTAGATAAATAAAAAGGTTAATGAATTAAATATAAATAAAAGTCAAACATGACAAACAGATAATTTCATATGGAATTTTAAACTTGGATAACGTTTAACAGCGACTACGCATCCCACCAAACCACGTAACATTTTAAGACTCTAATCGACAACTTTTGGTGACGCAGTTTCCATTTGTGAAAAGAAAAATTGCTTTCTCTTTTTGGTTTAAAAAATATAAATGATTTAGCCTTTTTATTAATTTGGATTATTCTTTAAGCCCCATTTAATACTTTTCTTTTTTTAGAAAAATCTAAGATTGCGGATAAATGATGGCCAACATGTACAATTGGAAAGTGACGCCATTCTTCGTCATTCCAAACATTCTCCTATAAAGGAAGTTCTAGCAAGGAATAACTACGCTTGCTAAACCGCTGGTTTAAGTATCAGTCTGGCACAGGCATTTATGCAAATTAACATGCTACTTGCAATACAGTCGACTCCCGATAACTCGAACCCTCGCAAACTCGAACCTCGCGCTAACTCGAAAGAAAATCGATTTCCCCTGGATTTCCGTCATACATTCACTGTAATTTTATCCCCGGTAACTCGAACCCTCGATAAATCGAACTCCCGCTAACTCGAACCAATTTTCGTTTCCCCTCAGGTCATTTTCTATATAATTTTACCCTGATAACTCGAACCATGTTTTGAGCCCTTAAAAAGTCGGGAAAAAACCCGTCTAAGGGAGTCCGAAACATTGAATTTTGGATTTCCTATTAACGTGTTGTAGGAGTATAGTTTACTAATGGAGGCTGATGTTGATTGTCACAGGCTAACGTGAAGCAGCTTTTCTTCTCAAAACAGTGAAACGCATGTTCTGTTTAGGCTATGTTTTGTTACGTTACGTTCTTATTTATAATCTAGAACTAAGTAGTATCTTTTGATTTTCACTTGACATTTCTACAATTAAATGTGATTAAAATGTTCACTGCGCAGTAAAAACTGTTTTTAACCTTACTCTCGGCTATTTTCTTTGAACTCCCGATAGCTCGAACCTTTTTTCGATTTCCCTTGTAGGTTCGAGTTATCGAGAGTCGAGTGTATTTATGAATGTAAAAATGCAGATCGAGCATACGGAGTCAGACGGCTGGGCAAAACTGAGTCAGATACTTCTACGCTGGGCAAGAAACTGGTCTGAACGTAGAATACTGGAAAATACTGATGGTCAAATTACTGACGATGGGAAAGAAGCTTCAAACGCCCCAGGCCCCAAGCTTCGAGCTTTGCCAGCAGTAGTTTTCAGACAAGAAAAACAGAAAGTAAAACGACTATTTTACGTGATTTACGCCGCGTCTTACCGCTAATACCCTGGAGAAATTGACTGAAAACTATTAAAGACCAAGGGCAATAATGGAACACGAAATTGGCTTGAAAATACTTCTTGATCGTGAATGCATATCCGGCCGATTGTTTGAAGACGAGCCCAGCGAAATCTACAGCCTTTTGAGTGAAAATGGGTAAAAAGTCAGGTAGTGATTTGCACCCGAGAAGCTCGAAAATCACGCCGACGAAGGAAAAGGACTGGTGAAAAGGAAAGAGCGAGGAGGAAAAAGGGAGGAGAAGAGAAAAACAGCAATGGTTACACGCAGAGTTGATTTAGCAAAGTGCGTTCTCGTGCCCAATTTTCTCAAGTGTCCCAAGATGTTTTGACTAGGGTAGTAGACAACACGATACGGCGGTCCTTTAATTTTTTGTCTTTTATTTTTTTTCTTTGTTCCTGAGCGAACTGAACGTGAAATGTTTAATAAATATTTAAGCTTTATTCTAAAAGGTTTTCACTATTCATCCCTTTGCCATTAGGGTTAGTTTCCCCTCTGTCTATGCCTGACTCCTCTGACTATCAGTTCTGTCTACTGATCAAGGCACTCTTTGAGTTGTCTGCAAGATACAGCAGCACTACTTATCAGATTTGTTTATAATTTCTACAGTGCTTTTGATTCTGTAGCTCTTAAAAAGAGGCCGTGTCGTCAGGATTGAGAAATTATACATGAAATTATATATGAAATTATACGCATACGTTTTAAATATAAACTGCTTGACTGTATTCGGAAAAACGCTCAAACCTACCATTCAGATCATGGCTTTCTCCCTACCTTGAAACAGTTTTAGAGTTAAACCTTGGGAAAATTATTTAATTCATCGTTTCCTCATTGGAGGACTAACACCTCGCAAATCACACGTGATAACTCATCAACCGGTTGTTCCGACTTACTTGATAAAAGTCATATCGCTGATATGTTAATCATTAAGTGAACATGACCATGCAGGATTTCTTAATGAATCGAAAATATTGATTCATTAGCGTTCATATATATGATTTTTTCAAGCTGCACACTCTTTCCCGAATTATATGAAAAAGTGTTTATTTAATGGTTTTATTTAGATTAACAATTTATGACGAGGTACCTTCTGAGGAAATTAGGAAGGTAATTGCCGAGATCAATCAACATATCTATTTGTATTCAATACACTTTACTTCAAACTAAGATCTAGTGATATAAGCAGGCACGTTTGAAACTATACTTGGACAATTTTTATCATAAACATCTTTCGTATACCGTAATAAAATTGTGAAAGAATTCAAGAATAATGTTTGGTATTTTTCATATTTTCAAGGGAAAATAACAAACGAAAGCTGTTTCATCTAGTACTAGCAATTAGGATCGTGTTCATTTCTGTTTGGTAAAATTGCAATTTTATCAAGTAATCAAAAACATCCTTATTTTTTTTGGCGTTTAGACTTTATTTCGACGATACATGTACAACATGACGGCAAAGTGTGGTTTATAATCAGTTTCTCATTCTCCATTTTGTTTCTGGAATCTGAATTATTACGATCGAGACGTTAAGAATAAAGAAAACAGCTGCTTTATTTTTTCTTGTTTGTTTGAGCGCGGAGAGTATATCGAACTAGATATAAGTCGCTCCCTGGGCCGCGGGGAGTCAAAACATGTTTATTTGGAAACTTTGACGAGACGGCATGAGCACTTAATACCTGTAACCGAGAAATAAGATGAATTGATACAACCCTGTCCGATATTAAAAAGGCAAAATAATGTATTTATGATTTACGACTGAATTGGGTTCGGCACAGCAGTAGCACAACATTCGAAACCAAGTCGTGCTACTACCCGGTGTACGGTAGTGGTCGGTACGACTTGGGTTCAAACGTCGTGCTACTGCCGTGCTAAAGTCGATCAATTGAGTTCGGTACGGCAGTAATAAGACGTTTGAAACGGTCCTGAGATGTCTGATCGGAAGCAAAAGGTTATATCTGTCCTTATAACCACGAGTCCGCCCAAAGCTTTGTCATTAGGGAATTCCTCAAAGGAAAATAGCGAGTTCTATCGACGGCGGTAAAAAAAATTTCTGGTCTGAATATTCAGCAGAAGCACGCGCTCAAAAGCCTTGGACTTCTATGTTAAAGGTTAGATTAAGGTGAAGAGTCCTTATTTTACGTCGGTAGCTCGAAATAGTCATCTGAATAACAAACCTGAGGCCGACAGGGCGCTCATTTCAACCCTCCCCTCTCTCTCTCCATCAGTGCTCAGTTTTACGGGTATTTAAGGCTACTTAAAGCTACACGGGAAGCAACTGAAAGAAGTCGTCGAAAGAAGGATTTGCAGTCTCACCTGGGAATCAAACTCAGGACCCCCCCCATAGAAGGCCACATACTAACAAACTGCGCTAATCCTTCCTCCCAGTCCTTAACTGTGAACGATCGCCTTCGCACCAAATTTAAAGTAGCAAAAACGAAAAACTGGCCTTTGCTTTCCGCGTCTTCCTTCGGTCCGGTGCAAATAGGAGGGCCCCTGATATATGAATTACTTGTGGCGTCATGCTGCTTCTTCGTTGTTAAAGTTCAAAGCTTTTTTCACATCAAATCAAGCACAGTTTTCATAACAGACAACTTGACTCGAGATGATGAACTCTATGTCGCCGAGCATCAAGTGCTCAGCAGCCAAATTGGGGTTGCTGCTGTTGTTTATAATGGTTTGCTTTCGACGTTCGTTTGCTGTTTGTTTGTTTTTTGTTGTTGTTTCCTCTGTTTTAGCTGGTGTTTTTTACGAGTTAACAGACAGATTTTTGTATTTTTTGATGTTTGAGCTTCCGCACTGCACCAGAGAGTAACCCAGGACGGAAACTAGCTAGAATGAGCAATGCACCTTGAAAACTCACCGTTTTAACATTTTCACAGTCTCGTCTTTTAATAGTGGCCGAATATACTGAACAAAGTTTCAAAAGTATTTCAAATTTGTTTTGATAAATCCTTAGAAGTAAATAGTACCGTGTAAAAGTTATGCTAAACAAGAATTTAATTTTGAAAGATAACAAAAGATTTCGTCCAAAAATGTACTTAAAGTCTTACTACTTCTAAAGATAAAAAATTATCAAAGCCCACAACAGCACTCACCTAAGGTCTTCGAAAACTCATTCTTCGTATCAAGTTAAAACTTTGTCAAATATCGCTGTGAAAGCTTGGAAGGTTATCTCTCTTCCCACCGTGTATAAGTAGCTTGATACACAAGCAGGTGTTGGATAACTTATTCAAATAGTTTAATTCTCCGAGTCATCTCCAAGGGTGTACACTCTCTTTCCCACCGGGGGGCGGGGGTATTTGTCGGGCATTTGTCAAGTAGCTGGTTTCGGCTGCGATGGGAATGGGGAATTTGTCATCATTGCTGAATTTCACATTTTCTACCATTTATAAGAAAGAGAGATTTAATTTTGTAAGTAAATTATGTAGTTATTATCTAAATATTATTGCTATTACTGAACGCTAGACAGTGGAAAGCTTATAAGCATGGCCACTTTATAACATTTTGGAAAGATGAACAATCTATTGTAGATGGGGGGAAGGCATTCAGGGGGTCTTTGCAGTTACGCCAAATTCTCTTTTCTCGCAAAGATCGCCACTGGAAAGTTTATGTTATAAAGCAACACTATTGAAACAATCGTTTATTTTCTTGTCTTTTGTTATAGGAAACTTTTTGTTCGGTCATGACATCCTTCTTCAGGGTCCGCCCAAATATCGGGAAACTCGGTTAGACAGGAAAGTCCATATTCTATGGTGTAGTTCATTAATATTCAGCGCTCAGTTTCTGTTGAGATGATTCTATTATGAAGTTACTGCTGGATTTTTTTCTTATCAGTCTCATAGTGAACTAGTTTTTGCTTTGTCTCCCGGGTGGGGAATTTGTTCACATTAGACTCAGTGTGGGTTTTTTGTGTGAATCCGCTGCTGGCACCACCGCGGGGCATTTGCAGCTTTCTCGAAGAAAAACAGATGATAAATACCCGAGAAATGCCCTGAGGCGATGGGCACACTACTGAAATTGACTTTAGTCATAAATTAACTTTCCCTGCTCTTTTGCGTTTGAACAACAAGTAAAGTAAACCTTTTTCAACACCCACGCTGTTAATGAACGACTCTGTAGCCAGTTTCATATTCCGGTTGTCTTAAAGCTGTATTCACAATGACTCTGTAAGTTGATAGCGAGATCTAAATTGCGACTTAACGCATTAATGACTAAAAAACTATATCGCTTTATGATGCAAACGCCTCTGAAATTGGAGTCATATGGATTAATGTGGAAATCATTAAAGAATAGATTAACTTTAGTTGTGTACTAAGCTAAACTAAGCATAAACGTACAAAGCAAGCGACATTTTAGTAAATGTACACGGCATAATAAGTTGTCAGGTAGCTTATTTACCTTTGTAAGCACTTTACCATTCTATTTAATATATTGTACAACCTTGGTGACAAAACTCGGTAGTGAAAGGTAGCTGAAAAATGAAAAACATGCAATGTGAGGTTGAATGTTGTACAAAAAAGGGTTGATCAGGTGAGGGCGAGAGGACGAAAACATTTTTTCATTGACCACTATTTTTGGTGATCTCTATATTTCGTAAAAAAATAATCATCCTCAAAGCCTTCATAATATAGATTTTCGACAGCTTTATTGCAAATCCTCACATAATTTGAACACTTTGACTTTGAAAATTTCAAAAAAAAAAAGAATTTTGTTTTGTCCATTGATCATTTAGATTTGAGCGGACCCTGCCTAAGTGCCTCAGTTGCAATTAGCCTTGACCGCTTCCTTTCATGCTACTGCGGTAACATGAAAGATGTATTAAGCGAGCGGAGGTTTTCGAACAGTTTTGTTTATCCGCCCACAAATGTTGTGGTAATTTTAAGCTTTTAACGTAACGAGCAAGGAAGCGACAGAATGGCTCTGACTTTTCTTCCTTGTTAGACTGCGAGTGACATGGGATATCCTCACGATAACTTCCAAACCCGTCAACAACAACACACTGGCGAAGTGCGGGCGTTGTCTTTGCGACCATAGACTACAATATTCGTCACATTTGTTGAAGCAATCGTCACGTTACGCCCTTCCCACTGTTGATTTACGCATCACACATTTTCAAATATAGGCGAATCTCAACATTGGGGAAGGACATTAGAAGTACTGCCAGAGAAAACGTAAATAAGATCGTATGAAAAATCGTGTTTCAACGAAATTTGACGAGTAGCTTTCATTGAACTTCTAGTGATATTTATGGATATTCACAATATAGTCAGTCTCTATGATCTGTTCTAAGGCAAAGATATAAATGACGCATGTTAAGTAAAAGGCTAAACTTTTACCAGGGCAAATAAACCTGCTCATTAAGGAAAACAAAAGGTGATTTTACCTGAATCGTCTGGTACAAGCTTAAATGGCGTCGGTGTACTTTACCTTGAGATGCTTTTAATTATCCTTTGCTAATTAATATTTGTTTTATGTACATTCTTAAAAGACCTTATACAGATAAACGCTGTTAAGCACGTTGCTTTTAGCTAGTGCAAAGTAAACTTCTCATTTCTTGTCTTGTTGAGGTAAAAAGAGAATGATTGCGTTTTAAACAACCGTCTAGAGATTACTTATAATTAAAACGGAAAAGGCGGCATGGAGTGAGTATGTTTTTTATCTTAGTAAGCGGCAGGTGAAACTCATGATGATTTTTTTTCTACCTGAGAAAATTGTGGCAGTTTTAAAACTTGTACTCACATTAACAAAGGTCATAAAATAAAGTAGAGTAAACAGACATAAAAAAAATAAATAGTTGGGAAGAGACTGTAATGGACTTTGCTTTCAGTATTTAATGGATAATCACTGAAAGACTGCATGAGATATAGATATCATGAACTACAATTAAATAACCAGCCCGCCCGCCCCAACCCCCGAGGAGTCGAAGAAAAAGCGCCCAAATATGTCAAAGTGGCATTTTACATTCTATGATGAAATAATCCCCACTGTTCTTTCCTTCATTCCCTTTCATTCCTTCCATCCTTCTTTCTTTCTTTCATTTTTTTCTAACTTTCCTTCTTCATTTCTTCCCTTTAGGACAAAAGGACCTTACGAACGAACGACTGGTTTAGACCGCGAGTAGTCTCTCCTTTTATATGGATTTTATAGGTATGTGCCGCAGTGAAGGGTATGGTTTTCAAGCAGTTTACTCTAGGATAGGGTATATAAATCAGAGAGTTTGGGTCTAGAATAGGGTATCATTTTTCAGGAAACTGATCGTTTTTGAAGATTTTGTCGTCAACCGGAAACAGCTACTCTAGGATAGGGGAATTTCTTAATTTGCCTAGTATAGGATATAAAATTTGAACTTCTCTGGTATAGGTTTAGGGTTCCAGGGTCCCAGCGGCATTTCCCCACCCAAAATTCCGCGAAACCACCGTCAAAAAATGAGCAGTCTCTCTTTTTCTTCAGATTTTGTGATTGAAGTGCGTCGCTCGAAAAACGTTGAGGGCGGCATCTCGAGAAGGCCATTCTCTCTGGCTTTGGTAGTAGTCTCTCTTTTTCCGTGCCTCTCCCGTCTCGTGCCCTCAGTCACGCAAGTGGTTATTCGTGTGTCTCTGGCGTTTCGCTCGAAGGACTAAGAATAAAGAGACACTGCTAGTAGTCTAGGACTGGTTCCAATGAAGCCAACACGAATTCAGTTCAACGAAGATAGAACGCCCTGCTGGCCAAAAGCACGTAAAATATATTGAAGTATCATTTGCGCCGAATAAAGGTTTATCTTTCGAAAGAAACTCTGCACTGTTGCAAATGCATCGGTGGCGGAGTGGAACGCAAAAACATAGTCGTTCGTTTTATCAACTAATAATTCAATTTGCCAACGTAAAGCGTTCAAAAGCTGTCTATTTAAACGCCAGAGCACAGTCAGGCTAATTAGGGAAATCAGGAGCTCCTGGGGAAATACATTTTCTTTGTTTCTGTTCAAAAAATGGGCGTAACGCTATCCACTGGGATAAATCTCTCTCCAGTGGATGGCGCAAAATTGGTCTGGTCCATTGATACTTATCTGCTAGATAGTGGTTCATCCAGTGGAAAACGCTATTCAAGGTTTGAACAACCGGGGCTAATTGTTTTTGCGATGCACGGCTCGAAAGTTTGGATTCTTTTCCCAGGGGCACCTAACGACTGTTTTCGTGAATTATCTGTTCGTAGTAGCAAATATTGCCCCAAAATTTTCTATTGGTTGAGGACAGCTAGAAATTTCTGGATGACTGTTCCATTCAGATACAATTTTCGAAGGTTAATATCTAATAAATTCCCTACGATTTTGCAAAGTTTAATTTCCCACATTTTACTCACCATGTTAGGCTAATTTTCGAAGAAAAAGGAAACCTAAAATGTTCGGATTCAAAAATGTGATGGAAAGAGGAATAAAAAAATTCTTACTTTCGTAAAACATTAATTTGCATCAACTGTGAAGCGCTTGTAATTTCGGAAAGACCGAAGTTCCCCTAGGAGGACTGAACGGATACAGATTTTATAGCGCCGCCTAGAATACAATTCGTAAGAGATCTGAATGTACTCTGGATAGCCTAAAAACAGTTTTTAATGTATTAAGGAAGAAACCGTCGTTTGGTTGCCCCTGTTTTCCTTTCAAGAACCGTGATTTGGCGTTTTTTCGCAGCGAGGGAGCATCAAACTTGTTTTTGGTTTAGTCCCCTTTTGCACGGCCCCAGGGCTCACGACTGAGCCTTAAACTAAACTCGAATTTATAGCTTCCTAAAAGGCCAATGATTCGCTTAGCCGTTTAAGAGAAAACTTCCTTCTAGAACTAGATAGGCAAATTCCATTAAACTTTGCCAGCGAAAGCAGAAGTCCTGACTGCAAAACTTCTCATTGACAAGTAAAGCTGACATTCATTGTCTGCAATAATACTGAGATTGGAATATAAATAGCGATTCCTTTTTACTTACGACGATTTTTCAATTTCTAATTCATTTACCCTGAGGGAGTACTTCCCTAAAACGACGTAAGTGCGACGTAAACAGCAAGGTACCGATATTATTTTGAGGGCAGGTGATGGTGGGGCGTGGATAATCTTCACTGATACTCTTAAAAGAATCATAGATTAGTTGATTAACGAATAGTTCCTGACATTTAGTATTATTAGCGGTGACAATAGGGAGCTTATGCAGCCACAATGACGACGACAACGTCAAAGAAAAAATGATTTTTTGAGCCAAACAACAACTTAGCACGTGCATCACGCTTTTTAGTACATTTCTTTGACGTTCACTGCACTTCTACGACGTGAAACCTCCTAACGAGATGTTTCGACGAAGAATTTTTCTTTCTCTTTCTGAACCTGGATAAAGAATTTGAGAATTCAACTCCTGGAGTCACGCGGCTCATCTGAAAAACCAATTGACCAATGGCAGAGCAGCAAATTGAGCAAAGGAAGTCGTGTTCATTCTCTTCCACGTGCTTTGACGTTGCCAGCCTTGTATTATCATGAATACTATTAGTAATAATTATTATTTTTTAGTATTAAAAGTCTCCTCAAAGTTACTGCGACAGCTTAAATGACACTACGCCATTACAAGTGGCACGTATTTCACCTCCACACCTATTACCTTCTTTTTTGAAAAACTTCCTTACCTTCTTCTAAATTTGTTTAATTGTACCTCACTTGTTCCGCGTACATTTGAACACCCCCATAAGTGCACGCTTACTCGTGGGCTTTAAATCCAGCCTGCGGCCAGATGTCTCCCGTTTTTCGCGTTAAAAACCGTTAAAAGGAAGCGTCTTCACGTAAGGACTTATTTTTTTGCTTATTGATAAAACTTTTCACTTTTTCAATAAACGCATCACTTTACAATTTTCATCTTCAAGACATGCTCAGTTTAATCATGGTTTTTGTTTTTGGAGCATTGCGTATAGCCAGAAGCAGAACAATTAAACGAATATCAAAGAAGCTCTGACTTGAAATTCAGGCTGAACTTCCTTTTCCGGTCTTTTCCCTCTTGTTGAGAATTTCACAGTTTTATGGTAGGTAACGTTAGTGATGCACGTGTGTCCACTGGTAATTAATTCGCCAACGAACTTCAGTCGCAATGCAGCAGGGTAAAGCTAAAAAGCTGGAACTCTTGTCAAAAAAGTCAATTTGTCACCTTTTTTAAAAAAAGATTTGAGAAGTCGACGTTTCAACTTACAGTTTTTCCGTGTTGCCTTGACTGGAGGGCGAGACCGCATGTAACCATGTTTTGGCTGGAATAATTCTTAATATTCAAATGCCAAGCGACTGGTTTCTAGGCGCCATTGTCAGTGCATGAGGCAAAGCTAGTGAAACTGATTAAAAAGTATAGGTCTTAAAGATAAATGCTTCTACCATAAGACCCATTCAGGCCCCTAAAAAATTATGAAAATATAATATTTTCTTTTTTTTTTTATGGCAAGTGATAGTGACTTAAGTTAATTTTCGATCGCTTGTGCGGTAGCAGGAAATCAGCTCCTGGCGGTAGTCATCTTCAGAGTCAAAGTGGGTTATATCACGTCAGTTGATGGCATTTAAGTAATGATCCGTGTAAGGTGGATAGCAATTTCTTTTGTTATGCGGCAACGGTGCTTTCCCCACATAGGAATGTTCTCATTTTTACACAGAGAATGCATAAACCTACATGAAGGCCGTTTACGCAATAAAATGAATTTACTTTCCACTTTGAAAGAGTGTTTTTTTGTGTTAAAAGATTTTGACCAATCACAAGAGTTGAAAACAATAGCCAAGAAAAGCTTACAATTTTACATGTTCCCCACATAGGATTTCTCTGTTATTCAAACTGAAACCAGATTTTGTTATATGGAAGATGGTTGGAAAGTAAGGATGAATATATGTACCGCTTTATGAAGTTTTGTTAACTTTTGCTGTTTACGACAATCAGAAGTAAGTACAGACAATAGAAAAGTTAGCACCTTTTTTGCATTCCAACATGTTCGTTGCCGTTGTTGCTATCGTTCTTATCTGGACCGTTTCTTAAACTCTTGACTAGTTACTGACCAGTTGATTGGTCCATTAAGTCCCGAGTGTGATTGGTGCGTTTCGATCCGTCTTTTGTTGCAGTTAAACGGTCTTTAATTTTTAGTCAAATTGTTAGCCCGCCTTGCGTGGCAGGTGTTAAAAGGGTGGGTAGGGGAGGAGGGGGAAAGGGGAGGGAACTGCAGCTTTTTTTCCTCCCCCTCTCCCTCCCCTTTTTGCGCCTGCCACCCAGACTATAAAATTATTGGTTGTCCACTCATTCTATCGTTTTCAGTTGTGCCTATGTCTGTCAAGGGCTTGGGCTAGAATTAACGTTGGCCTGATTATTGGGATCGGCGTTACTTCTCCTCCTTCCCTTTTCCTTATGTGGTGTGATTTATCGAGCTTATCGGGCGCAAAAAAACCTGCCTTTTGGCCCTTTTTTCACTCAACGGGTTGCAGATTTCTCAGGTTCGTTTTCAAAAAGTCGGCCAGACATATATAGTTTGTAGTAGCTTAAGAATATTATTTTTTTATACACATAATTCATTTTTCAGTAATACCTCCTGTTCATATGCTGCAGTCTCTGACTAAATCGCACACATGCTAAAGTATTTTTAATCCCCTTAAGGGCATTATAATTATTGTTAATGATGTCATTATATATCATTATATCATTTTTTCTGATTGTTTAAATTCTTTAATAGCAGTAAAGGAAACCTTCTTCAAGGAAGTTTCACTGAATGAACCTGTACATTAAGAGTGCTCACTCGGCGAGCATTCAGTTTACAAGTGACTGACCGAGCGAATTTATGGGCAAACGGAAGAGGAAGCTGGCGTATGGAAGCACTTTCTTTGCTTTATGGTTATTTTTCGATCACTTAGCCTATGCTATCCCGCATAAAGTGATCAACTATCCGGTATGTGACTCTCCACTTTAGAGATCGGCGGAGGCAGCTTTGCTCCGTCACATAAATCGAGGCAGAGGAGGCGAGCAAACGAAAAACGACTCTTCATTTTCTCGATCCGCTATCTCTACTCAGTATATTGTAGCCTGGAACAGCCTATAGCTAATTGCGCTCCATTGTCTTTCAAATTTACAGGTTGATATTGTTCTGACTTGTATGGTCAGATACTTCGCCAATAAAAAACAAAAACAAAATGGAAAACAGAGAATTGACCTATTTGCTCCATCTAATGGCTGCTCTTCGTACTATTATAGATTGTTTGAACTGAAATGAAATGAAATTAACCAAGAGTCTATAACCCGGCGGAACGAGCAAAATCTATATCACGGCGTTTTTACTAACAGTTTTTCAGTGGCAAGAATTTGTCCCACAACCCAGTCAACAAAACCTACGGGCCGATTAAGAATGATATTTTGACCTTTTAAAGACGTTCAATTTTCCTTTTTGGTATCTTATTCTTCGAATGCGCTTGCTTAGACGGAGCGGAGTTTTCGTTTTCGCGGGATAAAGCGCTCAACTAGTGTATGTAAAAATAAACCGGTTCGTGAAAACACCGTGGCATTGGCCTAGTAAGAAGGGAGTTGCTCTCTCCGTGTTATGGGCTCCTGAATGAAATCAATTTTTTTTTTTACAAAAAAGGAGGACCGTCAGTATAGTTGTCCTGACCTAGTTACACCGTTTAATTAAATCAAATACTGCTCTACGCACGCTCTTATTTCTACCAAAGTTCAAAAGCGGGTTTAAAAATCCATTGAGCGTGAGAAAAACTTCAATGAAAAATCGAAAAGGGTGATATTCTGCGCTTGAGAGGTTAGAGAGCCAAAAAATTAATGGAGCCCAAAGCGCGGGAAGGAAAGTGAGGCAGAGAACTATTAAGATCAATCCAACTGTGTTGGCCAATTTCCTTTCGCGTGCTACAACAGCGAGTATTTCTGCTCCGTGCTGGTGTACGGCC
The DNA here is from genome assembly GCA_942486035.1 of Porites lobata. Taxonomy (NCBI): domain Eukaryota; kingdom Metazoa; phylum Cnidaria; class Anthozoa; order Scleractinia; family Poritidae; genus Porites; species Porites lobata. Next base: position 2,723,898 of record CALNXK010000038.1, on the reverse strand, counting down.
CGCCTTTGACGTTTGTTTGCGATGAAAATTCCAATATAAGAATAAACAATAACAATAAGAGATATGAGGTAATATGCAAAGACAGCAGGAGTTGCTGCCAAGTCAAATGAGGCGAATATAGATATGGCCAATAACCCAGCCGATATCCAGACCAGTATTGCTTGCTTCACAACACGTGATCGTGTCACGTGATTACGGTACCACCAAGGCTTGCTCAATGCCAGAAAGCGGTCTCTGCTGATAATCGCCAAGTTACCTAACGTAGACAGCCAGCACAATAATGAAAAACCCCTCGAATATTTACCAGATAATTCTGTAAAACAAGAGCAAAATATCAATATTAAGTATGTTTTAAGTCGCCAACCAGGTCGCCAACATACCCAGGATGACCAAAGAAGCAACGACAAGGAGGAAAATCTTTCAGATGGTTTTATCCTGGCATATATTTTTTTTCCAGATTTCTTTCTTCATACATCCATAAAAACATATTGATGAATACTGCCTATACTTATGACTATTTCAGAAAATTTAGAACGTTGATTCAAGTGTTTCTCGGTTTTAGTCATGCTCTACGCCCAGAATTATTGCGTAAGATCCCGGAGCTGTAAATTCAAATTGGCGAGTGTTGTTAAATTCATGTCGGAAATCCGTTTCCGTCAAACTCAAGGTCATCGACTCAGGGGAAAGATATAACGGACCTTGAGTTCCGAGGACGGCGAAAATGTAGCTAAAAGAGTGATAGGAAATCGCATTCTCTTTAATCTTCATCGCGATTATTCCAACGCCACCGTCTTTATCAAATGTAGCTGATTATTTACGTCCTCCATAAAACGTGAAATCAGGTATCTTCACGTCGTAGTCGTGCGGTGACGGCAAAGAAATGTACAAAAAAGTGTGACGCAAGTACAAACTGTTGATGTTTTGTTTATTCAACTTATTGCTTTAATTTCAATTTACATTCTCGTTGCCACCGCCGTCCTCAGGATCTTAATAAGGACCTTATGATTCGACGACGGCGACGGCAACGGGAACGCCACAAAAGCAATAGGTTTAATCAGCAAAACAACAATTTTGCACGTGAATTTTTTGTTCATTTCTTTGCCGTCACTGCACGACTACGACGTCAAAATGCCTAATTTCACGATGTACCGAGGAAGTACACAAGCAACGACGAAATTTTCTCTCTCTTCCTGAACTTGGATATGGTTCTTAGGAATTCAACTTTAGGAGGGTTCGCGTACATTTCACAAAGTTAGTAACACGGAGTAATCGCGATGAAGATTGAAAGAACACGAATTCCCTTTTTCAGCGACGTTTTCTCCGCCGTCGCCGTCCTCGGATCTTAAGGCCCCTAATGTCCCATTGATTGCTCAAAAGTGAGACAGGACACGGGGTAGGGACCCTAGGGGGAATAGGGGGCGGGGCGTTTAAACCCTATATGGGGATCATCCCCTTCCCGCCCGCCGAGAGGTATATAACAAAACCTACCAAAGTAAGTTTAAAACAGTTTATAAATTTAAGAGTATCTAACCTGGACAAAAGTCTTCATCTGCATACGTTTTTATGCCTTTGGCAAATGCGGATGCTGCCCACAACAAGTCAGTTACTGATAAACTGCACAGCAGCAGCAACGAAGGATGCTGTAGGGTTCGTGTTTTTACCACAGCAATCAAAACAATGAAGTTACTTATGAATGAGAGAAGTGCCAATAGCAAGTCAAGTGGAATGACGGCATAGTTGGTGACGTCACGTAGTGTGTGTTGTAAGTCCTCGCCAATACGAGGGATCAGGCATCTTTGGTAACTCAGACTGGTGTAATTCAACGTCTTGTTTTGACCAGTTGATGTGGCCTAAAATAATAGAAAACATAATTTTCCGCCACAGCCACCCCTCCCCCTTCAAACAAGATATTTTTATTTGTCAGAGAGTTTCTAATTTCGATTTATGATTTCAATATTTTTAATTGTCGTCCATGACATGAAAATTGCAGTCTGTCAAGTACTCAATGTTCATCCGCCATTTCTCCCTAATTAAAACAGTCTTTTCCTATCAACGGTCGACAGAATTAAGGTGTAACTTCTTATGCTAGCGAATTTGAAACTTGAAGCTGTTTCTTATACGAAGAGTAATTTAACCACAGTTTTCTCAGTCCTCCCTGTTCAGGAGGTAGGGAGGGAGGGGAGGGAGGGATTGGGTTTCTTTCAGATCCACCTCCCTCTGGTCTCCGTCTATGCCTGCCAAATGCTTAGTCAAAGTCCATAAAACTTCAAGGAAAAAAACAACAACAACAAAACTAGATGAGCATCTCTTCTACACATAGTCAAATCCAACCTACTACTTTGACTTCCATAACAGTGCCCATGAACCTAGGGTACATGTTCAAATTTGGAAGCAAGAACCAACGTTACAAAAAAGAATGAGCGGATCCTAATAAAGGATCTAATCAGCTATAAGTTGAAACATCGAACAAAAGAAGCAAGGCTGATTTTCCAGTCGGGAATATATAATTTTTGGTACCAATATTTCGGGCAACATGGCCTGGTATTATTTATGTGATCTCCAAAAAAGTGTATCATAAGCACAGCCACGTTATCCTTTTCTTATATCTTTTTTTTTCTGAATTCCTCCGCATTTCATTTGAATAGTTTTTGAAAAAAGCGTGGAGAACTCGATATGTATCTTTTGGAAATGATGATCAAAGAGTTTATGGTGAGCAGAGTATTTTTATAAGCAACCATGATTAAATCAATTAATACTTGATCGCTTTCTTACCATGTGGATTAGTTTTCTCTCTGATTTTCTTTTACTTTTCTGTGTTAATAGCCGACGAAATGGTCGATGAAGGTTTGAACAACGCGCCAAAGTTGTCGTCCTTCTTCACGCTTAGTCGAAGCTCGACTGAAGTGCAAACTCTTGCCTTGAAATTAAACCTGATATGGTGCTTCTCAAAAAAAGGGGTTCATGCTTAAGAGGAATCCGCTAAATATGCTAAGCCAGTCTCATAAATATAATGGGGCTCAATTGAAGATTAATTGCTTCACTAATTTGAATTGATTGCCAAAGGTAAATGGACACTTTTTATAAAAAAGTTCGGCAATTAGACGAATCAGTCTGCGGAAAAATTGACTCGTTGACGATAAAAATCAGCCGAAGAGAAAAGTTTTTTTAGTAAATTTAAACACTGTATATATATCTACGCGAATAACATGGGAAATTAAAACAAAAGCCTTTTGTTTGAACGGCTGCGGTCGTCTGAAGTCAAGAGGGCAAGATGAAATTAATAAACTGAAGAGAATAAAGTGAACAGCGTCAAAGAGCGAAGTTCAATGACAGAAAACAGAGAAGTGATTTTAACTGATTGTCGTGCATGGCCACAAGGCTTGAATATTGCTGGTTGTAAATAAGTTCCCAGTTAACGCATTCATTTACGGACAAAAAACGGAATAAAATCCACCACAATTGACACCGAGTCCGAATAGCTTGTACGTTCATTAAGCACGCAAGGTCAGGCCAAATTTTATAAACTGTCAGGGGAACGTTAGCCATGCAGCCTACAGACGTCTCCTTTTCCTTTGTTGCAGACTGAGAGTAAGTTTATTGAAGAAATTATAATGAACGATATGTGAACAGGCTGACTTTACTGCAAATATATCGAGACTTAACATGCAATTAACTCTAAGTGTTGGCAAGTCATCAGTCACTCATCTTCCAAAATGTTTTTAGCTTAAAATGGTCCTTATGGTAAGTGGAAAATATCCAGTAGAACTGAAAGGCAGTGCCGAAATGAATTTGGTGGTGAACTGATGAGAGGAAAACAATTGTGAATAACCACTAATCGCTAAGCAGCATAAAGCACCCATGATCAGGTTCTCAAAATCACCTTTACTTTTAGTGAAAATGAATTTAGTAAGTAATGTACACCAGAAAATTTGCAAATTAAATTAACATGTTAGAGGGTCTGAATGGGGGGTTCACTTGTCGGTTGTCGGTTAAAATTTAGTTACTTTGTCGGTAGTCGGTTAAAATTTTCGATCTTTGTCGGTTGTCGGTTAATCTCAGGTAATAAGTAAAAATACATGTTAATTATTAATATTTGTTATGTGTTTCACTCAGTTTCAAGGCTTTGATCCCTATAAAACATGTAAAACTTGTAAAAATGCATCATTTGATTGAACTTAAACTTCATTATGCAACATGATAGTGTATTTCACCGAAGCTTTTATTGCAAATGCGAACTTGGTTTCCCTGTTGATTACAGGGCACCATAAAAAGTAATGAAGAGAGTTTAATTGGACAAAGAGGGAAACGCCCAGTCTAACCTTTTGGATACGTAAATTATTTTTGGTGAAAAACTGCAAGGGGTGACAGGTTTGCACATCTATACCGGCGTGAAACCGTGTGTTGACCTTAAATATTTTGGCTCTAACAAGCGTGTTCTTTGCCATGGTTTTCCTTTCTTTTAGGAAATAAGGGGTGGTTCTTTAAAAATTAGCAAAGTAGCGGTTGGTTTTGTATGGGATTCCACTTTTCCATTAAAGCTTCTTTTACAGTAGTTACTAAGGGCTGGTATTAGGAAACTTAAGAACCACGACAACGACTTTGTCGACGACGACCAGAAGTGAGTTACAGTGTACTGCGCAAGCGCGACCAGTAAATTTCGTCGTCGTGGTGTCGTCGACGACGCCAAACAAAGCACAGTCACGTCGTCCTGCAATCCACAAGCTTCAGCAGGTATGATGCACCTATCAATGTAATGCCGGCGGGGAGGGAGGCAGAGCGTAGGGTGGAGATTTGACTTTTTTCAAAAATTTGCAATCAAATTCCCTGCCCACGGGCAAATCATTCCAGTCAAATGCAACCAAATTTCCGCACCCCAGGCTGCACATTGCTGTCAATCCAAAGGCAGAACCCAAGAAAGGCACAATAAAAATATCTCCAAATAAAACTCTGCAATCTTTTATAAACATTGCTGCATCACCAAAGATACATGTTCCTGTTACAGCTGCAATTATACGTTTTAACCATAATCCGTGTTGCACTGCGTAGAATACATAAACCTTTAGGAGAAAGTCCACATTTTGTAAGTTTAAATAAACCGTTCTTAGTAAAGGGTACAAAAAAAATCAGTTTCGTAAGTTTACACTGATTGTAGCGAATGAGCCATACACTAATCAATTGTACTTGCAAAAATCGACTTGGTTTCTCTTTACTTTCGTTTACTTTGATACCACAGTATTTTAAGAGGTTCAATTGATCAAAAACACGCTAAAACAAACGTAATTTGAAGACAAAACAGTGAAATTCACTCAGCCTTCGCTTGTTCTCATTGGCCTCCATGACTTCCTGATCTTATCAAACCGTACGGCGCATGCGTGAAGCGTGGAAGTGGGAAACAGATGTTCCGTCTCAGTCTTTTTCGCCCAAGTCGGCAGCCAAATATCTCCACGTCGGGCGAAGAAAGATTCAAATATCCCCTCCCCTGGGAGAACAAGATCAGTCAAATGCCCATAAATCCACTGTTTCAAGCGATTTTTGAAGTTCTTTTTTTTTTCTTATCCTCGTAAATCCAGATGTCGTTCGTTTTTTCTCCTAACAAGCGATGTTGATTGAAAATTCGACTAAAAGTGTACTGTGAAAGGTTTGAACCCAGGAGTCATTTCAAAAGTACGTTGCGTTTGATCGTCCGGGTGAAAGTAGTCCTGAATAGGACTGTTGTTGTTGACAGTGACTGACGTTTCGACAACCTGTGCGGTAGTCATCTTCAGAGTCAAAGTGGGTTGTATTACGTCAGTTGATCTTACTATACTCTGGTTATTGATCTGATAAGGTCAATTACGTCGCGATGTTATTGGTCGTCTGCCAGTTAAGCCATGATGTTATTGGCTATGAAGACTAAAAGTATACTATAATGAATTGTTTTTACTTCGAAGAATGACAACAGCTGTGGAGGTCGAGCAAGCGAACTCGTAAGTGAGAAATTTATTTGTACGTATTTAGGTAAGGCAAATCATATATCTTTAATATAGAGGAAATAAACTTTATATGGAAAACAGCTATCACATCAGAATGTCTCTTTTTCCAAATCTAAACTCTGACAGACACTCGGACTCGGTCATCTCATTCAGGTTGAAAGTTGAATAATCTTTGTGCGGAAAGCAGGTGTTTTTCCACTCGAAAAGGTCAGACAACACAAAAAATTCTCCATCGTCAATGAAATTAGACGTACGGCTTAAAAATAGATCTTGCATTGTTTTAAAAGACGCCATTGCGAAAAACTTTGTTGCGAACGAACATCACAGTTTTACATTTGTGTTTACATTCAGTGTCGTCGTCGTCGACCCACCGACCGACTGCATCTTAAGTTTCCTTTTTCCCGTCGAAACTGACGTTCTCGTTCCAGTCTTTTCCCAGTCAACAGACGTCGTCGTGGTGAACTTCGTCGTGGTTCTTAAGTTCTCTATTGTGTCACGAAAGGCAACATTTCTTTCCCTTCCTTGCTCGGTTTTGTTTCAGGAGCGCGGACTTCGGTTTCTGTGAGTTTCATTTATTTCTGATTGCAATTTGTCTTTCAAATTGTGTTGGTAGCCTCTGTCCATCATCAACCATCAAGCTTTGTTTTGAATTTTGAAACACTTTCCTCAAACTCTTTTGACAAATCGGTGGTTGACAAGCCGCAAAATGTGTGCTGGAAGGTTTCCGTAGTCTTTACATCAAGGATAACTTTTTCGTTTGATCTTGTGCCTTTGTATACAACTGTGTCTAAAAACATTGTCTCAGTGATTTCGGTGGTGAATTTAATAGTAGGATCATGTAAGTTTGCTTCTTCGAAGAAAGTTACGATGTCTGGTTTAAAGACGGTTTAGCTGCTTAGACTCTGTGTTTCTATTTTTGACATGAAAATGTTGGCAGAGGAAACTGCTGTCTTTGTGCCCATCGCGGTGCGGTGGGTTTGGAGGTAGAGCTTTCCATTGAACTGGAAAGAATTTTCTTTGAGGATTAATCTAAGCATTTGTCGCATATAATGTTTAGGACTAGGCGGGTTGTAGAAATTTCTGGCATACGCTCTGCAAACCGATTTCAATATCCTCGTTTTGTGGTACTGACTTGTAAAAAGACTTGTGACGTGGTATCTTTAGTTACCTCCTAGAAAGGTAGAAAAAATAGAATATACTCTTCTATCTGAAAAAAGTATAGATAATGTCGGTCCATGTCGGTAGTCGGTTAATAATTTTCCTGTCGGTAGTCGGTAATTTTTATCGCGTTTTGTCGGTAGTCGGTAATATTTTTTGCCCTTTGTCGCTAGTCGGTTAACCCCATTCACACCCTCATGTTAAGTAACCGAAAAATACAGTGATAAGGATACTGTATGACTTTGTATTACACGATTACCTGAAGTCAGATCGAGATACTGGGCTGTACTCTGATAAAATTCGTTTTCCTTGAGGAAAAAGCCGGTGGTAAAATTGGTCGGCATTTCTTCCATGTCTTTGGTGGATTTTTCTCCTAAGACTTGTTGACGGAATCTTTGACCTGAGCGTTTTTAAATGCCGCATTATACTATCTTTTTTACATTTAAATACCGCATATATACCTCCAAGGATAAGAATATAATTTTTTTTGTCAGGACAGCTGTGAAAATTTCAGAAAATGATCAACAAAAATGCAAGGGCCTTTATGTAACGAAAAGATCACGTCCGCCGTGCGAATGCTATAGGGCCTATCTTTTCAGATCGGAAAGGCTACCAAAAGCTCCGAACTATTACGTAAGCAACTACCAAAAATTCAGAGTTCTTCTTTGCATTTAACCTGAGGGAGCTTTAGCAACGACTATGGCGACTGAAAACGAGAATGGAAAAAGGCTTAGGTTAACAAAACAACAACTTTGCACGTACATCAAGCTTTTTTGTACATTTCTTTGCCATCGTTGCACAACCACGGCGTGAAACTTCCTGATTTCACGTTTTTTGGCGGACGACAAGATAAGGATTTTTTTTAAAACTTGGATGCAGTACTTTAGAATTCAACTCTAAAAAATTCACCAACATTTGACAAATTGAACGATATGGAATAAAAGCGATGAATTTTGACACAGGGTGAATTCACCTTTTACGAGATTTTTTCGCCCGGGTCGTCCTCGTCGTTGCTAATAAGCTCCCCAACGTTTTATGAAGAAAGTGAACACGAGCAAACGATTTCTTTTTCTTTTTCTGAACTTAGATACAGTCCTCTATTAGAATTCAATTCCAGTAAAATTCGGCAATATTTGACAAATTGAGCAAGATGGAATAAGAGCAAAGAAGTTTGAAGCAGAGCAAATCAGTTCACTTTTTATGTGTCGTTTCCATTGCCATCATCCAGGGGCACCCAACGCCAATTTTCGGAAAATATCTGTTTGGAAGACGATTTGAGATCTACAATTTTCGGAACATTTGTTGAAAAATTTCTTGCTTGCCTGCCTCTCCTAGGATTTTCGAACATCTAAAATTGGTATAATTACCCATTTTTATCGGATTTTTACCCTAAAAAGGTCTCCTAGAATTTTCGGGAGCCTTTTTTGTGACTGAAATTTTCGAAAAGGTAAGTTTCGATCCCTAGACGTTCTGATCACTAGACTTTCAGCTAGGGTGATCCGAACAAATGAAAAATTTTGGGGGGATAAAAATGTGCCTATATCTACCGTTTAAATACTAAAATACGTTTAACAACGCTACGTTTAAGTGGTTTTGAACTATTTTCTCGTTGGGTGCCCCTGATCACCTTCGTAGATGCTAAAGCCCCCAATTGATTGTAATGTGGAACTCCGTTTATTCGGATGCTGAGAATACTACATCTAAACAACCGCAGCCCTGAATTACGCAGACTTATTGTAGGTTATATTTAACAAGCGCGAGTGGAATAATAGTTTAACCAAAAACGCCCAAAAGATATCGAGAATTCTTCCCGACTTTATTTTTAAAAATAACCGATTTTCAGCTTGTTTTTAATTTTCACAAGACGGGTACAGTTACCACATTTGGAGAGCATGGTATAATTGTTCCAAACCATAATGGCTAATCATAAGCCAATCAGAGCTCTAGAATTGCATTATCAAATGATTCAGTTTTTAATAATAGTAAATAGACTGAAAAAGGTACTGAGCTCATGCAGTGAATTCTATCTAACGTAACCTGCTTTGCATGAATACTTTGAGGTAATTAGAGGAATTGTAGTAACGTACTACATAGTACTGCCTAGGATGACTGAGTTAAGTTATAATTCCCTCAGTATTACAGTACTGGCGTGGATGGACCACTAAAATCGAAAATAGTTGAAAGGGTTGAGCATCTAACTACTGGCTTCATTCTCTTTATTGCAGCAATGTTACTAACATGTTTAATAGCAATTCTCTTTGAAGCTCTTAAATTGACACGAGTATCCTAGGAAAGATTTTCAACAATATAATAAAACGCCCTAATGATTTAGCCACAAGGACTTGTTTAGTAGCTTTATGGGGACACTATTCAAATTGATGACGATGAGACATACAAGACATACTATAGAATATTTCATGAAAAGTGCTTTGTATGACCTTGTATGGTATTTACGCACTCGTTGTTGACATATCAGAAATCTCACTCGTTCACTCGTTCGATCTCTGATACAAAAACAACGACTGCGTAAATACCGTACAAAGCACTTTTCACGCAGTATTGTGTTTGTTGTATACATACTGAAATATTCATCATTTCGCCAATGAAAACAATGAAGTTACTTCTGAATGAGAGAAGTGCCAACAGCAAGCCAAGTGGAATGACGGCATAGCTGGTGACGTCACGTAATGTGTGTTGTATGTCTTCCTGAATATGAGGGATCAGGCATCTTTGATAACTCAGACTACGGGTATTAAGCGTCTTGTTTTCACAAATCAGATTGGTCTGAAATGCTATAAGAAATAATTATTTCGCCACGCGTGTACTACAACGCATTTCTGTATCCCATGGAACTTAATGACTCTCCTTTGCCTTCACAGTGGGTATGTATTCAACAGCTTCTTCAATTCTGGCAATTAAGGTTTAACTTTCTTTTCGATCTGAAATATTGATAGGCACTAAATCTAGTCTATTTCTCCACACTTTTTACAAGATCGGGCGATTTGAAGTCACTGTACTGAAAAATCATAGCTCAAACAAACAAACGGGCACTAGGTTTTAGTAAGATTCATAGTTTTTGCTATAGGCAATTCTCTCTTAATGCTATAGGATGATAATTTTTTAAAAAAAAGTTGTTCATAATAAGTTTCGCAAATTCCGCCCGCAATTAGGAACAAACATTATACAATCAACACGGGCACTCAGGGCGAAAACAAGGACGGAGATCCCATCTTTTTATTGCAGGGTTTAAATGTCCTATATATGGCTGTCAATATTGTGCAAAGTTTAAAACAAATCTGGATAGTACACCCTTTTCAAGTCAATTACCTCAAGCAATAAAGATTTTGAGATGCTACGAATGCGGCAGCAGTCAAGAAAACCAGGGCGGATCAGACAAGAGATTCCCTGTCCGTGTGTAGGCAACCAGCTCATTGTTTCGTACAATATTACAGACAAATTATTTGTATTGCTTTTTCAAACTTCGAAGGAATTTAGGTTTATCTGTTCTGTCAATCATCTTAGCAGACCTCTTAGGCAACAGATGTTCATTTCAAAGAGTACAAAAGGTCATGGTTTGTAATTTGTGATATTGGTGGATTTCGATCCGTTTTTATTTCAAGATACGTGGCTTGTGATCGTCCTGTTTCGGGCAGTTATCGACTTGTCTGCTGTGGTTCTGATCTTTCTTACGAAATGTTTTCCTTGGCCTAACTTGTAACACTGAAGCAAAGTCTACCTCATTCCCTCGACAAAAATACCATCGCAATTTCCTTTGCTAATTCTCAAAAACTGTTTTACATATTTGAACAGTCAAGAGCAGGAGAGTTATTCTCAATTTTGTTTCTGCGGCAAATTACGTTGTGATTTGAAAACCCAAAATTCCTTCAGAGTTTGCAAAACGCGCGGCGGGATACAATGAATTTTGCTCTAAACAAAGAAACCCTAATCAGCCCTTGCAAATTTTGACATTTTTACGATAGGTGGGCGGGGTAGTGGGCGGAAAAGATGCTTACAGGCTACCCCCCTTCTCCCTTCCCGCCATTTTTCGCTCACTCACGTTTTCGCTGCTTCCGTGCTTCTTTCGCTTCTCGTTCGCTTTTTTCGTTCATCTACACTGACCGAGAGCCTGGCACTGCCTACTGTAGACCTCAATCAAAAATCCAGAATCCCACATTGCAATTTGACCTGGATTGACAGTAAAATAGCCTAATTAACATCCGGACTGCACAGAGACCCAGAGAGGAATCTAACCTGCTTTATTTTTGCCAAAAAACCGGGTGCTAAAAAATCGAAAAACCGGAAACCGCAACGGCCAACGAAACCGAAAACCGAAGTTTTTCAGTACAAAAACCGAAAAACCTAACGTCACCCTCGTCAAGTAACATTATTTTGTAAGGGATGAAAAGGATCATTCATGATAACAGACATAACAGTTCATTTGAAAAAGATCGTGAAAAAGCAAAAGCAGACACGCTAACGTACGGGGTCAAAGTAGCCGCGAAAAATAGAAACGGAACCGGTCATAGGTGAGTTTAACAAATTTAGCTAGGAAGCAAATGCTTTTTTACGGTTAACTCCTTTTACCCTATTTTTAAATTTCTTCAATTTTTGCGGCTATCGACTAAATTTTTGGCCGTTTTACGCTTATCGGTTAACCCCATTGAGACCCTCTTCCCTGTCCGTGTGTAGCCCGCCCGGCGGCAACCAGCTCATTGTTTCGTACAATATTACAGGCAAATTATATATATCGCGTTTTCAAACTTCGAAGGAATTTAGGTTATCTGCTCTGTCAATCATCTTAGCAGACCTCTTAGGCAACAGATGTTCATTTCAAAGAGTACAAAAGGTCATGGTTTGTAAGTTGTGATATTGGTGGATTTCGATCCGTTTTTATTTCAGGATTCGTTGCTTGTGATCGTCCTGTTTCGGGCAGTTATCGACTTGTCTGCTGTGGTTCTGATCTTTCTCACGAAATGTCTTCCTTGGCCTAACTTGTAACACTAAAGCAAAGTCTACCTCCTTCCCTCGACAAAAATACCATCGCAATTGAATAAATGATAACTTTATTTTATAATATACGGTTAAAAACATCAGTCTAACATAGAAAATTAATTAAAAATTCTCAAAAACTGTTTCACATAGTTGAACAGTCAAGAGTTATTCTCAGTTTTGTTTTTGCGGCAAATTACGTTGTGATTTGGAAACCCAAAATTCCTTCAGAGTTTGCAAAACGCGCAGCGCGATACAACGAATTTTGCTGTAAACAAAGAAACCCTAAGGGACTGTGCAATAATTACCAGGAGGGGGGGGGGCTGAAAAACTAGAGTTATCTAGCAAAATCTTAGACAGTACCCCCCCTCCAAAACAAAAAAAAAATTAGTTCTAGCCCCCCGTCTGTTATTTTAAAAATAACGTCGCCCCCCCGGCCCCCGACCACACTGGTAAACTCAAAACTGGACTGAGCTGCCGTAATGATCACAGCTTCAATAATGACAAACGTTATTATGTAACATCTAGTATCCAGCAGGATGTTTATCGCTTGATTGAAGATTTAAACAAAGCATTTGCTAAGTACCGGGGTGCTTACCACATTGGCTCAAAATCTAAAACTTCTGAGGCCAGAAAGAGAAAGGAGCAGAGAAAAAAAATCAAAGAACAGGAGATTGAACGCTTCAAATAACAGACGAAAAAGAGCTTGCATTATATTTAGATCTTTGGGAGGAGAGCCTGTTGAACTTTGTTATATGGAATTCAGCAAATCGATTCAGTCGATGAAGAAACATTACTTTTATTCACGTCAAAAACCAGCAAAGCTTGTCTACGAGATCTGTTTGATTCCCATTGTTTTATGGGGGAAGCTGAAAAACAAGTTCATGATTTTTGCTTTTCATAGGATCAGCTCAATTAATTAGAAGATAGGTTAAAATTGATCAGTTGTGAATTTGCTTTTCATTTTGCTGTTCGTGTTGATATTTGTTACAGTCTATCATGGTGCCTGTATTGAGAATCTTTTATTGCGTTCAATTTTATTTACATTTCGAATAAAACTTAAGGCCCCCCTCCGTCAAATGAGTGATTTTACTTTGAGCCCCCCTATCTTGGCAGCAATTTTATGTAATGCCCCCCCTCTAGTTTTTCAGCCCCCCTCCTGATAATTATTGCACAGTCCCTAATCAGCCCTTGCAAATTTTGACATTTTTACGATAGGTGGGCGGGGTAGTGGGCGGAAAAGATGCTTACAGGCTACCCCCCTTCTCCCTTCCCGCCGTTTTTCGCTCACTCACGTTTTCGCTGCTTCCGTGCTTCTTTCGCTTCTCGTTCGCTTTTTTCGTTCATCTTCACTGACCGAGCGAGAGCCGGGCACTACCTACTGTAGACCTCAATCAAAAATCCAGAATCCCACATTGCAATTTGACCTGGATTGACGGTAAAATAGCCTAATTAACATCCGGACTGCACAGAGATCCAGAGAGGCCGGGAGATCTAACCTGCTTCATTTTTGCCAAAAAACCGGGTGCTAAAAAATCGAAAAACTGGAAACCGCAACGGCCAACGAAACCGAAAACCGAAGTTTTTCAGTACAAAAACCGAAAAACCGACCTAAAAAATGGCCAAAACCGAAAATACAAACGTTACCCTCGTCTAGTAACATTATTTTGTAAGGGATGAAAAGGATCATTCCTGATAACAGACATAACAGTTCATTTGAAAAAGATCGTAAAAAAGCAAAAGCAGACACGCTAGACGGAGTCAAAGTAGCCGCGAAAAATAGAAACGGAACCGGTCATAGCTAGGTTAGTTTAACAAATCTAGGTAGGAAACAAATGCTTTTTTAAGGTTAACTCTTTTTACCCTATTTACAGCTAGCGGTTAAATTTCTTCAATTTTTGGCCGTTTTACGCTAGCCTGCGTAGCTGGCGGTATTGTGTAGTAGTCGAGTGAGATTTGGCGGCGAAGCCGCGAGAAATACGCGTCGCTAATCCTTGTTTTTGGAACTCGGCTCCGCCGCCAAAACTTTAATCTCGCACCCACACAATGCCGCCAGCTACGCAGGCTATTTTACGCTTACCGGTTAACCCCATTGAGACCCTCATAAACTTTCAACCTTTATTCGCCCTGGTGAAAACGTTAAGTTAAAAAGCGACTTCGCGTTCATTGAAACTTCGGCGCGATTATCCCAAATCGCTAACTTTGTTCAATGCAGGCAAACTCTCCTGAAGTTGAATGACTTGAATTCCTAAGACAAAATATCCAAGTTAAAAAAGCGAAAGAGAAGTTAGGTTCGTGGTCGTTTCTTGTTCACGTTCTCGAAAAAACGTGCAATTATTATAATAAGCCCGGCAATTTCACGTCGTGGTGACGTGCATGTGAATAGCAATGAAATGTACCAAAAGGGCGTTACGTACGTGCAGACTGCTGAAATCGATAGGTTTAAAAACCTATTGATTCTATGACGTTCCCGTTGCCGACGCCGTCGTGACATTTAAACTCCCCAACTTTTTTTCACGTAGAACGAAATTTTTCTCGAGCGCTCGAACTGAAGAAATACTCTCTTAGGTTTCGTCAGTCATCTGCGGCAGCCTCTCATTTTTTTTTTATCAAAAAATAAACTGCAAGAAAAAACCGTTGACGAAGATCGTGTTGGTCATCAACGTTAGATTTCGGGAGAGATCTAATCACCTAAAAATTGGGGAATAAAGAGAGGAGAAGGGTCCAGAGACTTAAAGTACTGCAAAGCTGAAACGACGTGTCCTTAACGATTATTTTTATTTCTGCTGGCCAAGCCTGCCTTCTTCAGGTTTTGAGATGTTGCTTCCATCTTTTTCAATCCCACACTGTTATGTGTTGGTTTAATTTCGAAAGTGTAAAAACATTATAAAGCCATTTACGTATTGACCGCCGACTTGGATTTAACCAAGGACTTTTTATACCAACTTACATCTTACAGTCTTAGAACGGTCTTTTTTTGCATTTACGTTCTTATCTCGCTTCCTTAGTGTTTAGTAGTCCAATTAGAAAAAATGCTATCCCAGTTAAGAGTATAATAATTTTATAATTTAAACTCGTAGACTATTTATTAATAAGTAAATTTAACAAAAATCGATATGAATGGCAGTATCATTGTCTTACTATGGTTATCTCTCGTTTTCTTTTTATGTCAGATTTCCGCTTTTTTTATCCTTTTTCGATCACAACCGAAAAAATGTTTATTTTTTCGTTTTACACAGTTTTTAAGAAATATTCTGGCTTGAAAATTACTTGCTGTGGGCTTTCATACGCCAGTGGTGGGAAGGAGTTTGCATTAATAAATCACAAATGAAAAACGATTATCTCGATTGCTTGCAAAATTGAATAGTTAATTATCAAAAACTAAACAAAATTAATTTTTTAGTCGTACTTGGAACGTCATTCTTTTTGCTCAGTCTGATACGCCGCAATTATTGAGTGGAAATAAATTTGAAAAGCATATATAACCTGATGATTAGCATTATCCAGGTTTTTTTAACTTTAAGTAAATTGGATACTTGGACAAAAAGCGAAAACAAAAGCCTTTTGCTGGGACACTGTAATAATTTCAGAGGTTAAACCCGAGATTAAATTTAAATGGATTAAGTGAACAGCGGCAAAGAACTCGCATTCAAAAGGGAATGGAAACAGTTTAAAGTGAGTGAGACGGATGAATTCATTGGCCAGGGATATGTTTGGCGAATGATCGTACAATGAATATGAAGCGCTAACAAGTTTTATCTTCCGAAAAGTTACCTTATTATAATCAACTTTTTCTTATTTTTGCTGATCGAGACTTTCAATTTCTATGCTATACAGCACAAGAACAAATGACAACGATCGACCGTTGTAGACGGTGTGTTAGGGAATAGACAAATAATCCCAGTCCATATAACAGCTGTCAATTTGCTTTAAGCACGTGACTGTGTCCCGTGATTACGGTACTACCAAGGCTTACTTATCACCAGGCCGATCGAAGATCTCTGCTAATAAGATAGTCTCGTGGCCCGTTACTCAATTATAAGCTGCTAAAAATGATGTTGATCCACATGTTTAACATTAAAACTGGCACTTCAACTGAATGAATTCAGTTTACACTCCCTGTATTTCAACAGCTCCTATTTCTGGGTACTTAATCTGCATGGACAGAGCCGTTTTGTGCATATTTTGAACATTGCTGGTCAAAAAAATTCAGAGACTTTTTAACCTCTCGAAAAGGTCAGATACTTGAAGTCAAGAAAAAGACCAGATACAACCAAATATGGCCAAATAGTACAGACAATTAATGTGAGAATTTTCCCTTGTAGGTTAAGAAATGTTTGCCAGGTTCTGAACGGGGGGGGGGGAGGTTACTTGGGTAAATTTTCGCTGATGGTATGTGCCGCTGGCCTCTCAGAGCCTCTACCCCATTATAGTCTATTCTGTGACCAGTTATAGACCCCTTCTTAGTCACTTTTGGGTGAAATGTGTAATTTTCATGATCCCAACTTAGTCACTTTCTATTTTTATGAATCGACCCATTTTTTAAACTGAAAGAAGAACACTCTCAGTTTTCAGCTTCAGTACAAACATTCTAGTACGTTTGCTAACCGTAAATATGAAGAACTGTCTTACCCCAAAATCCGAAAATGTGCAACCCCATTCTAGTAACTCTATTGAAAATGCGACTCCATTATAGTCAATCCAGTCGTGAAAATGCGACCCCATCCAGCGGCACATCTCCATTAGCATCTTATATGAAAGTACCCCCCCCCTCCGGGAGTCTGAGATCGCAATTCGTTTGCACTGAAGAGGCCCGTAGGATAACTATAGAAACTTCAGGATAAATGTTTTCTTTGAGGCTCTCTGATAACCGATTTTTTGAAACTGGTGACCTTTACATTACCCCCGCCATTATTTTTGACTCATGTTCTGAACTATTTTAAACTTTCAATTTTATCAGGTTGATAATGGATGATCTTCGTACACCTTAACAATGAAGCCAACTTCTTCCGCGATCTTTTAAAGGTACTGGTTAAACTGTAATATTATTGAAATAAACATTACATTAAAAAAAATCGTGTAAAAGAAAAGACATGATAAAACAAAATAGAACACTTGAACAAAACAGAGAACGGCAATAACGTCGAGAAAACATTAAACAAGTTGATCGCGAACTGGCTGCCAAAAATTTTGAAGCAAACTGTCTGTCAATGTAAGGCTCACACAAGTCAAGTGGGATTTATTGTGGGTGTCCCAGTTTTCATTTCGAGCATCAGTTGTTTTTATAGTCATTCTTTACGTGTGGCGGAAGAAGTAGCTTCCTGTAAGTTGGAGTGCGGTATCGAAAGATAGCGTTTTTTCGCGCGCTTCTTTGATAGTCGGGTAGCGTTTCTCGTTTCTTTAAATTCTGAATCCACACTTTCCAGGGGTGCATTGACGTTTGTAGACCACTACTTTTGAAGGTAAGCCGATGAATAAGTACAAAGGAACTAGTAAGTCGTAGTATTTTCGTACATACATTGCTCATTCATTTACTTACGAGTTCTAAAAACAGTTTATGAACATTAGAAGGACGACAATGCACCTAACCGGCAAACATAAAGATTGCCGAGTAACCGTTCCGCAAACTGCGAGGGGTCTCTTATTGTTCGTCTCTTCAAACATGTGTCGCTCACCAACGCGCTAGAGTTGTACTTTATAATGATATAAATCAAGAGACTGCTTGCAGTCTTACTAGCTGTTTTGCGGTAAACATGAAGGGTGTAGTTTCTACTATTCTGGCAGTAATCGCCTAGTCTGTTTGTCGTAGTCCTCCATTATTTCAATTTCCCCGCATGAAATCGTGACTTAACAAGGCTATCAGCATGAAACGTAACGAGGCAATCAGTCAAAACAAGGGAGGATTCCTTAGTCACAAAACCGCGCCTTTATTGTGAACGTCATTAGCTCAACTCAGTCTCGAAATCTCGACAAGAAACCCCTTCCCACTGACGCCATACATTGAGGCTTCTCAAACCTCGGGGTTTTTTTTTGTTCAGGCATCTCTTTTCGTTTCCAATTTCCCTTCATCTGTAGGCGGAGAAATACTCATGCTTTATTTTTAGTTCTAAAGGCAGGAAAATGGCTTTTGTTACACTTCAAAAAAGTCATCATTCGCTCAGCTGACCGACCGAGGTCACTTTATACGTGATTAAGTCAAGCTCTATTCCAGTAGCACTACTCCGGCTTTATAATATTTCTTTCCTATTCTTTGGATCACGAAATAATCCAGTTTGATACTTGTTAAGCTTACTAACTGGTACGAAGCAAAAGAAGTTACTATAAGGGAAGAAGAACTGAAGCGGTGAAGCCGTGCATCAAGTCTTCACGGTTATGAAATACCACCTCTTTAGTCTGAGGTACGATATTCCTATGATTTATGCCACCGTTCAATTGAAACCTGCCCAACCGCACTTTGACTTGTACAGTGCTACTGGTTTTTAGTATTTTTAGGAAAGTAAATTGGACTTTCTTCTTGAGATAGCTTAGATTCATTCTGGGTGAAAAGGTTAAACTCAAACGGAAAACGGAAGACTCTGATGCCCCACCCGGATTCACGCCCTCAAATACTAACGTTTAAAATTCAAACAAATAATGACAAAAATGCTTCATCACTTAATACAAAAGACAAAATTACCTCCTCAACAGGAAACTTGGAATAAAAGCTTTGATTTAAACAGTCACGTGTAATTGCCACAGTATCTGTATTCTTTGTCATTCCTTAGGTAGTGGCTAGCATAAAAAAAATTCAAATTTTGCTCCTTAAAATGCAGGAGAAAACTTACCAAGCAAATATACTGCTGCTGAAAAAGTTTCATTTTGAATGGTTACATAACGGGATTTCATCCACAGACTCAAAATTAAGTAAGAACCACCTTCTGCACCTTGTACAGTATGGTAAAC
Source organism: Porites lobata (assembly GCA_942486035.1). Lineage (NCBI taxonomy): Eukaryota > Metazoa > Cnidaria > Anthozoa > Scleractinia > Poritidae > Porites > Porites lobata. The sequence continues at coordinate 2,704,837 of CALNXK010000038.1, read as the reverse complement.
TGTACCACAGGAGAGTACTGCACAGTAGCTTTCTTTTGAATGCAACATAGAATGTTATCCACAAACTCAAGCTCTAGCTATAGAACCACCTTGTACTGAGCATAACAGGGAGTACCACAAGAAAGTACTACTCAGTAGCTTCCATTCAAGTAGTTACATCGACGTAGCATTTCATTCGTCCCCAGACTCAAAACTTAAAATCTTGACCAGCACCCACCTGTGCCAAACAACATTTCATGTAAAATTTGTTTCTTTATTTTTTATTTCATTTCGATATCTTTTTACTACATGTTTATTGTCTTTCTCAGAACCCAAGGTGGTAAACAGTGTTATCATTTGGAAAATCGAGTGACTATCAAACACCCAAACAAATAAAGTACTTGATCAGATCGAACGGGCGTTCACTGGGAGAGGTGTTTAGTGAGCTTATTCCGCAACTCAAATTATTTATGATTTTCTTTTTTAAAGCCTTTCCGTAACGGTCTCAAATTTAGGAATCAACCGAGATTAGAACAAAAACAACAACATTGGCGGGCTAATCCAGTGAAAGTGAATCACGTACCAATTATCCTTAGCTTTTTAAATTTATTTTTTAAATCCCTTCCTTCAGCATTTCCTGGCCTTTTAGGGAGCCATTCACTCGTCCGGACTTGGACTGGCTCTTAGATGTAATGATGTAGCGATGGACGTTTATACTTTGAATCATGTGTAATGTGGTAGAAACAAATCGACGGCTCAATTTTCTGTTATCTACTCTTACAGGCCTTACAATAATGACGTCCACTCATCTAATATGGTAATAAACCACGGCTGAATCTTGTACATGTGTAGACCTCGATCCGTGAAATATTGAACACTAACTGAAAAACGTAGTCAACTGTTACTACAAGGAGACTGATTATCCCGCTGATTATAAAATGGGGCAAAAATGAAATAAAAACAAATAGAAATTTTTATCTGCTCATGTATGTCAATTGGTAAAGCGTACCTCACCATACACTTCGTCATGCGATTAACCCCTCCTGAGGATTGGATAAAGAGTTTTGCGTACTTTGCAGCCTGCGAATCCAGCCTTTTCTCTTCGCTCCGCGCCGCTAGGGACCGGTTTTGCGATAGAAAGGCGACGTTTCTCCCGAGAACTGCCGTCCCTAGCGAAGAGGGGCGAAGAGAGCCGAGACACCGTCTGTATTCGCAGGTTACGCACTTTGAGGGTGTCATATGTTTCACGAATTGTTAGCAGGAGCAATGCAAAAACGTACTCTGTAACACAACCGCGTTTGGAAAGCTGTCTCTGACTCGTGGATTTGGGAAGTGAAAATATTACATAATCATAATGTTCTTGAAAGACTCAGGATCACTCAGTGACGTTCTTAAAACCGTAATACTTATGTAAGTTATTAGGGTTTATTAGAGAGAAATCGAGTTATAAAGAAAGCCGTTCGTCTGTTTAAATAATTAAAATTTTCAACTAGCATTTTTCAAAGACCTGGGTAAACGCGAAAAGTGACTGTTAAAACGAAGTGAAACATGATAATGACAACTCAAAGATGATTACATGTGGGGGTATGTGCAACGAAAAGCGATTTGTATTCATCTCCAGGCGGTCTTAAGAATTACTGATAAATTTCAGCAGTTCTAGATCTAAAATGCTATCAGGGTTTTTCTAGTATTTTTTATTTTTCGACTAAACCACCAGCCGACGAAAAGAGGAAAAAAACAACAAGGAAAGAACCTTTCCAATATTGTGTTCTCGCCAGGAGACGATTACTTGTTCTGAGGCTTATGAGTTTCTGGATTTATAATCCCGGATAAATTTATCAAACTCTCGAGTTGTTACCATTTTAGCGCAAAAGCTATTCATTTACGGTATTTTGCAAAATAAACGTCTTCATTTTCTTGTATTGAGTTTTTGAAGGGCATAAGTGCCGCCAATTGATATGTTTTTGTTTCTTGAGTATGGTTTCCGGTGTTCAAACAAAGGTCTTTTAAAACGCGCTGTCTGTGTTCTCCTGGAGTCAATTGATGATATACGGTTGTTTGGCCACAGACAAATAATACATAAAATGCCTCTGCTGTAATCACCTTTTTTCGTCAACGTTGAATCCGGGTGAGTGTGCAAAGAGAACTCTTGTTTTTTTCTTAAGCTCCAAGCGGGGGTTTTTATACCTAATGTGTTGTCATTACAGTCCACTTGCCTTCTTCATCTATTCATGCCATAGCCGTCCCTGTGCCCAATCATTCGCCAACCATTTAATCAAGTGATACATTTCTCACCAAATCCCAGCGGGAATTTAGCCGTTTTATTTGAAATTATTTTGCATATCTTCTCAATCATCGCAGGATTCTAAAGTAATTTCATCCCGATAATTAAAATATTCGAACCCTTGCTGAAGGCAGGCAGCCTGTCTTCAACATGGTTTGTCAGCACCAATGATTTCGCGCGTTTTCATCTCTGTAGATTCCTGTACGCTCCTTAAAAGCTTGAAAAAGCCGGGAGACTGGTCTTGTTTCTTCCACGTCAGTGAACTGCGCCAAAATGACGCTGAACGTTATCATTTTCCTGGCGATCCTGATGTGTGATTTTACATCAGGAGCACGCAAAGCCATGAAATACAATTTTCGAAGAGGGAATGGATCTGTTCGGCGACCCAATATCATCTTTATCCTTCTTGACGATATGGACCGCGAACTAGGATCTCCTGATGTAATGAAAAAAACACAGAAAATTTTGCGTCAAGAAGGTGCGGATTTTGTGAACGCATTTGTCACAACGCCGATGTGCTGCCCTTCCCGTTCAAGTATTTTAACGGGAAAGTACGCGCATAATCATTACACCTTTACCAACAACTTAAACTGCTCCTCGCCGTCTTGGAGAAAGGGTCCAGAAAGGAAAAGTTATGCAAGATATTTGGAGCAAGCAGGTTATATCACAGGTACGTTTTAACATTTCAATGGCTAAACTTTGGACCTGTTTTGTTACTAGACAGTATTTACAACAGTTCTAATCTACACTAAACAAAAGCAAACGTCAGCTGATAAGTTAGGGTATGTGCTACGCCGTGAACTAGATACTGACAAGATTCAACAAGTTCTAGTTGTCAGTTTTTCCTATTGGGTAGAAAGAATGCGTGAGGGGTTGGTGTAAGATCGACTCACGATTTCAACTTTCTGTTTTAATGTGAAAGGGTGAACGTGCTTTCGATGCGCTCAATTGTATTCTTTGCTTTTGCAAAGTCATAACTAATAAGAGGTATTGTGAAAAGAAGGCTCACATTCTTTATTGTTCGTTGTCCCCCAATCATACCTCTATTGTTCTTAAGGTTATTGTATATTGTATTTTAGTCAGTGATCCTAGTGATTCAGCTGCTAAATTACTCTAAAATATGTAAACAACTTATTCTGTTAAAAAAAAGACAATCAATGGTACCTGAAGATTAAGGGACCTAAGCAGGAGATATTGAAGGGATTTCGTTGACTCCTAATGACCCAATTCTTCATCTGTTTGGAGAGTCAAGTTACGTCTGGTTGCTTTATACCGTCCCAATAAACTGTTTATTTAAATGGTGATTCATAGCTCAAGATCGGATTCCAGAGTATCTGACTCAGGATCTTGAAAGAATTTCTGCTTATACAGGCATTGTTTTTTAAAACAACTTAACTGTCCGTGATTTGGGCAACATACTGCGCTGAATCTTGTCTGACTCTCTCACTTCTTCACCGTTGAGATATGTTCTATTTAATATTAAATTTCCACAGACGTAGGGGATTCGAACTGTTGAAATATTTTTATTTGTCGGGTCAGACGAGTTTTCGCGGTCGTGAAGTTTATCGCTTTATTAAAAGTCGCTGTAATTTTAACACACTCTGCGCGGAAAAAAATCAATTAAGACTGATAAAGTAACCGGGGTCGGCAGTTTCTAGGTGTTATAGAATAGTTGCGATTACTGAGTAATGTAACATACAATATTAACATGAAAAAGACTGAAATGAGTTGAACGATACCTAAACCGTAATTTCGAATACGTAAACTACGAGATAAAAATAGTGAAGGTTTTTAAAACACAACACCGGCTACATTGTATCCCGAAAAAAAAACCCTTTCCTCTGATGCCTTGTTTCGAGCTTTGCCAGTTTTTTCGGCTTTTAGTTTCTCAACTTCCCTTTCCGCTTTACGTAGAGGAAGTATGTTTTTTTTATAGTTCTAAGAGCAGGAAAAGGCTTTTGTTACACTTAAAAAAAAGTTACCTTTTTTCTGCCCTGAACAAGGTCCTTTTTTTAAAAGAATGCTTGATTTGTATCTTTCTTTATTTTTTCTTGCGTATTCGTTCGATCACGAATTAATTTTGACACATGTTTAGCTTACTAGCTGGTAGGAGGGAAAATGTAGAAGCTAGAAAGAGATCATTAGTCAGGAACTCAGACAGGTTCTGTACAATGCTATCTTTTTCAATCAGTCTATAGTGGTGAGACGTGCAACAAGTAATTTATGCCCCTGACTATTGCTCCCTCAAACGGCTAAGAACCTTTATACATGCTTTTTTAAGGTTCTACCGACTTGTATTTTGGGAAGTTTACTGGCAATCTATAGCCTAAGTAGGTTCTTAATTAGATTCTCAATTTCTATGTAGGAGATGGTTTTAGGGTATAAGGGTTAGAAAAATACATATTAAACTTGTCAGAGCTGGCCGGTTTGGTCCTGAAGTATACAGTATTTTAATGCACAACTTTACATTGCAAACCTCCGCTTGACAAACCTTCTTTATGCAAGGGCTATGAGGGAAATACATTCTGTACTTTATATAAACCCCTTTTTTCAACTTTTTTGTTGTAGAAATCACAAGAATTCTCTTATTTGTAATTAACAGTTTCTTACATTATTTTCTGGCTATAAATTTAGCTAAATTTGCAAATCCCAAAGTCATCTCCTCGGTTTAAATGTTCATGTCAATAGGCCCCTGAGATAGAAGAACTTGTTTCATCTTGCTTGGCTCTCTCGGTAAACACTGGCAGGCTGTTATATTTTTGGGTATCAAAATGGCAAATTTCTGCAAGCAGTTTCTTAAGCCACTAGGTTCTTACACAGGGGTTTTTTACGGTCCGTATAAACGACAGTGGGAGTCTTTGAACGAGTAATTTGATGATTTTTGATGTCTTTCTTTGTGGTCGATCTATAAAAATATAGACGACGAAAAATTGTTGTTTATTTTTAATGCATTTAACATTTGGAGTCCCAGGTAACGGATCATTATTTGACCCTTAACAATTTAAACCCCAATAAAACCATGTGCTAGTGATCAAAAGTTTCACTCTACTGATGAAAACTAAAGAAGAAGCTTGTTAATCATCACCGACATAGTTATTACGTAGTTGTCCACAGTCTCAACACGTTACCAAGCATGTTTGTACGGGTAGAGCTAGTGATTTTTGAAGTAATTTTCTTAACGGTCCAAACCGAAAGATGCCGGCCAGATGATTTTTCTCATTAGAGAACATCAAAGAACAACATCACCGCATCATAGGTGCTTAAAATTCCCTCGTGATTCGGTTGACTAAAAAACATTGTGATCGCCAGGATACGAACGATCATGATATAAAAACCGTTCAGCCAAAGTCCCTTTTTAAACATTTAAACTCCGTTTCGTTGATTATCGTTATGAAGTTGAAACAGAAATCAAGTTATGTGTTCGCGGCTTATTCAATAATCACTTATTTTTCTGTTCCTCAGTGTACGAGTTGTTCCATAAAAATTTCTGACCACATGTGTGTGTCCTATCGAAAGTTTATCGCTTCCTTTCTTTAATTTGAGTACATCCAAGCCATCCATATAAGGTTTCAACTTATTTTTTATTTATGAGTAGTTATCTAGGGAATGATGACTCAATACAGAAGGAGGTTATCTTTTATTCGATAAGCATCTTGCGGGATGAGACGCTCAGTACAAAATCAACAGAGAATTCATACAGTCTAAACGTAGTAAATTTAACGTTTTAGACCTTCGTGTGAGGAGAACGTTTGGGCCTCAAATCATATGCGGATTCCTACCTTAGAGAAATGTTACCGCTAAGAAATCTGCAGATCTTGAGCGAGGCCTTTTGTCATGCTTTGTCTTGATGAGAACGTCAATTTTTTGGCATCCGTTTATTCTAAATTCTATATTTAACTCTTCAGAGGAAATACGGTCATGAAAAGACTGGTTGTTTCTCCTTTTTCGTCACAATCTTCACTGAGTAGGTCCCAGAAGGACTTTTGGTTGTCATGGAACATTTCGCTTTAATCGCTGTTGTTGGCTACGTCGGGTTGGACTTAGCGTGCATTTAGGCATTAAACGGGAGTAAGGAGAAAAAATCTCTCCTTATCCCATACTTCCATCGGCTTATTATATAACTTAACACAGTGGTATGTACTAATGCCGTCTGCAATATTTTGCTCTTATATATACACCCCAAACAAGCCAACTTTTGTATGAAGCAAAATATTTTCACAAGAATTTAAGTAGCTTATGTGTATCAATGGACTTTATTAAACCATTCAGCTTTTTAATGGGTATTTTGCTTCTGACTTTTTATTTCGCGGACCAACTCTCATGGTGGGTAGCCATCCAAAAGATCTTCCTTCGATAATTCTTTCACACGGTGCTATATGTTTGAAGTGTTCAATACAAACGAAATTTCAGGATTATTCCAGGTTGAATTTCTGTAAAAATAGACTGCAATATTTTTATCATGATGTCGACATAAATATTTGGATAGATAACAGCCAACAATGGCACACGTGCTTCTGCTTTCAAAGCAGCTGTATTTCTTTTTGCCTCTTTCTTTCTATTTTCTCTTTGCAGCTTTTCTTTGTTGTTGTTGTTTCTTTTTCGTCTATTTGAGTTCAAGGTTAGATAAGATCTTTGCCAGATTTTCTTAAATCTAATCGGTTATTGAAGACAACTTTTCAAAATTAATACTCTTCAAAGTTCGTCTGTTTCAGAATTGAGCTCATTTAATCCTATTTTGTCACCTTTTTTTAGTTAAACTGTTCAATTTTTTTTCGCGACTGTAGGCACGTCACTTTTGACAAAACTCGAAAATACCTAATGGCTATAATTGCAGTTTAATGCAGTGTCGATATGGTAGCGAATTTCCAATTAGATACCTGGCTATTTTGTTTATGAAGAAATGTTTTTAGTTCCAAGGGTCATACTTTCAACCTATGAAATCAAATTCTCTCCTAAATGGCATCAATTGGATCGGAAGATTTTGCCTTGTAATCAAATTAGGAAATCTCAACAAACAGAGCAGATTGACCAGAGAGAATACTTATGTTCGGATGACGTCACAAATGGCAGACCGTGGTAATCTGTGAAAAAAATATATAGTTGAATTGCGTAACTTCCTGATTTAAGATTGCGAAATAGGGAAAAAATCCATTGCCTAAAGTCACAAACTCATTGGTCTTGTTATTTTAAGCTCGACCGAATTCGCTTGGCTTGGCCGTTTCGGTTTAACTTCTTTCTTATTATTTACAGTGAAACCTGTGAAACGGATATCCACAGGACTTTCGCTTGTATCCGTTTGAAAGAGCTAAATACAGATTTATTTTACTAAAAATATGCATGAGAAGAAACATTTGAAACACATAGAGCTACTCGTCCACTTGATACAGGGTGTCCGCTTAATTAATATGGGTTCCATGAGATCCGCTAGGTTCAAGTCACTGTAAGCCCTTTCCTGATTGGATTAGTAATTAACTGTCCACGTCAAACTATTTCGTTTTGAGTGTCTTCCAGAAAAGAAAACTTCATAAACAAGAAAAAGACTGGAAACATCTAGGCAGTCTTTTTAACGTTCGTAATTCTGAAATGGATGAGGGAAGGGTTAAGACTTAAAGGGTGGTCCCTTTATTCAAATTTTCCCAACATTGATCGAACCCCATGTTAAGGGGACACCCCGTATTAGGTGGACGAGTAGCTCAGTGTGTTTCAAACGTTTCTTTCCATATTTTAAGCAATGCGACCCTGTATTTAGCGGACACCTCTACTGATTAAACAGATACCAGGGAAGGTTCCCCGGGTGTTCTTCGAAGTTCACTTTAAAGCTAGAGAAATACGCAAGGATAAAACTGGGCAAAAAGAAGAGAAAAAGGGAAAAATTACAGATCTGAGTTCTGGATTGTGAGAGAAAAACATAAATGTAAAATCAAACGCTTTAGTTTAGTCTGTGGTACCTTTATAGGAGGGAGCGTTGCGTGACGAGAGAGAAACGGCTGCGGGAGACTAGCCAGTATATGGCTCGCTCTTCTATCCCAGAACAAAAAAAGTGAATCGTCGTAATCAAGGGAAGTGACAATTAATCACCCTGAAAATCTGAAAAAAAGCCAATTACGTTTATCGTTCGCAGTTCTCAGGCAGAGTTATTCAACAGCCGATTATATACAGTGATCTTTTGAAACTTTTGGAGAAATTCTCAAATTTACAAATGTATGGTTCATTAACGTTTTTGCCACTCAGCAATTTCCCAGTGTTTGATAGCCGGCTGATATTTCCTTCAATAACTTGCTTGCAAAGATCTGAAAATTTCACAAATTACTCAAGTTAATCAGCTCTTTTAACTTTTGAATTTAATTCGTATATGAGGAAAAATAATTATGATCAATGACGTCAGCAAAGATTCGCCTATTTGGTCGTTCATCAACACGAGTATGGATTACAGTAAAGACCCGCGATTAAGAACTTGGTGTTTAAGAATGACCTATTAGGCTAAAATTTGCCAGTTAGGGCCTCTCTATACAAGAACCTGATTAAAATTTGGAGCAGGAAATTATTTTGCAAAATCTATGAAAAACCGTTCTGTACACTCAATGCAAATAAGATATTAAGTCAACATTCAGGATCCTCTTTGGAGACGTAGGTGCCCTATTACTCCAACGGCAATGGAATAGTATACAGATTTTATATAAGGATTAAGCTGAACATCACTTAATAATCTTATAGCTACAATGTACTTTTTCCTGCAGAAAATAAAAATTAATTATTTAAGAACCTAAATATCCTAAATTTGGGCTAATGACCATTTATATAAGAGGTTCTTTATAGCGGGTTTTTACTGTACGGGCTGGTTTGTTGTAACCCCCCCCCCCCCTTCCCCCCACTCACTGCGAGAGTGAATGATAGAATCTATGAAGGGTTGTTCTAACTTTCAGTTAAGTCTGTTGATAAAATCCTGTGGTTTGATCTTTCAAATAAAACTTCTCCGGCAGTACTTTCACATGCTACTATCTGTTTATAACATTTAACAAAATGACACAGGGAGATTTTGTTGAATTTTGACGTTGGCTTCTTTTGGCAGCAGTGAAGACGTTAAAGCGTCTTCATTGATTCTGATCGTTCAATGGGAAATACTGCCCGCGCGTGCTCGGAAAACGTATGCACGGCAGGCTCAGGTTTTGTACATTCTTACACGTACTTTACCCTCGGCCAAGAAAATTGCCAATTTTCAGCGTCCAGTTCAGGTTTGGATTAAATGTTAAAAACGCGGTCACTGACAAATGGTATGTCCTGACTTTTTATAGTGCGCCACTCGGCGCCCTCCAATGGAAAAATAACAGAATTAAGCGGATAACGGGCGGTTGCAATTCAGGGAAAATATTTACATTTTTACTTTTAGGCCCGGTTCAGACACCGAACTTTTCATGAGCCGAACCTAATTCGAATTAAGGTGTTTCGATACAGTCTTTTTCAAAAGCCATACCAATATTTTTCAATCGCCTTAAAAGTGGTTTTTTCCTTGTCTGATCGCTATAAAATTTTCACCATTAATTGGCTAAGGACTGAAAATGTAGATTTAAGTAAAATCGATATTACTATGACAACAGTAAACAAAAAACTTTGAAACTGATAAAAGCCGAATTTTGTGTGATCCAGACCAGCTACTGAAAATCCAACACTAAGAACTTAAAGTTTGGTGTTTAGCAAACAATCTCCGTAAGAAGTAAAAAATTCTGTATATAAAAATTCAATAGCCGTGATAGATTATTTAATAAAAACGTTGGAAATCACTCAAATTATTCTTAAGTAGGTCAGAATGCTGCTTAATATCATATTTTGGTGCCAGGAAATTTTTGTACTTTCGTTCTTGCGATCTTGAAAACTAACCCATTTACTCACCACCTTCATTCAAAACCGTTTTAGTGTCGTTTAAATCTTTACATTTTCACTCGGTTCCTCTTTTCCAGGTCACTTTGGAAAATATCTGAACGAGTACGATGGAAGCTGGGTCCCAGTCGGTTGGAAAAGGTGGGAGGGATTACAGTTTAACTCAAAGTTTTACAACTACGTCATCAGACATAACACATACAAGGAACGGCGCAAGATGAGCTATGAAGAAGATTATTTCACAGATTTCATCACCAATCGCAGTATTTCGTTCATAAAACGCACAAGAGCCACCAGACCAGAGAGTCCATTTCTGGCGGTTATAAGTCACGCGGCACCTCATGGTCCCGAAACGCCAGCACCACAGTATAGCACGGCGTTTCCCGATGCCCAAGCTCCAAGGTATGGCCTCAGATTGAAGAGGGACGGGAGTTTAAGGCTCCGTTTGTATGGAGAAAGCTTGTCCCGGGAAGTAGGTAGGGTCACCTACCCGAGCTACTTTGGGCTAACCTACGATCACGCTTTTTTATCATTTTTTCGGGGAAAGGGAAAAAAAGAAGAACGCTTCCTTTTCCCCTTGTCTCCCAAACAAAAAGGGAAGAAGGACCGCCTGATCGTAGGTTACCCTGGGCGAACCAACATTTCCTGAATTCTTTTATTAAAGATAGGGTATGCGGAAGTTTTCCGGCACACTTCTCATTTCAGTGTCCATATCTTTGCCTTCTTTCTCTTGCAGGGACCCTAACTGGAATTTTATTTCCCTTGACAAACAGTGGATCCTAAGGCAAAAGCAGCCTATGGATGCGCAGAAAACCGCATTTGTTGACCTCTTGCACCGTCGGCGCCTTCAAACGCTTCTATCTGTTGATGACTCCGTAGCGCGAATCTTCAACACTTTGCAGTCTCTGGGAGTTGAAAACGAGACTTACATTTTTCTTTCTTCAGACCATGGTTATCATCTCGGGCAGTTTGGTCTGGTAAAAGGCAAGTCTATGCCATTTGAAAGCGATATTCGGGTGCCATTTTATGTTCGAGGACCGACTATTCCTAAAAATATCAGGTAAGGCCTTAGAGTGAAATTAGGGGTACATGGTTACTAAAACCCACATATAAAAACATTATTTTTTAGAACTACACATGCAAACTTAGAATTCCTTTAGATTGTAGCCATTTAGATATTTTGTTTTAGCCATTCATACATGACTATCTGTATATTTCATTTCCACAACAGACCAAAACACTTTTTCTTTAAAAAAATAAATTAAAAAATTGAAGAAATTTTTTAGACTAACTTAGAACAATGCATCAGTTCTGCTAATGTTTGGCTTTTTACTTAATCACCTGTATGTGCTTACGTTTGATTAGCAAGGTGGCTCTTTAATTAAACAGTACATTTTTCTTGAAGGATGAAAGAGATGGTGATGAATATCGACATAGCACCAACATTTCTGGACATTGCCGGCGTGACGGTTCCAAAAGACATGGACGGTACTTCTATTATGAAACTTTTCAGAAGGAAAAAAGATGGAAGACGATCGAAGAGGTATAAAAGCGCATAATCTTCTCTTCATGTAACTATTCCTTGTGTTCAGAACGATCTCCCTTAGTGCTTTTTTAAAGAAGTCTTGAAATAACGAAAAGATAAGAACGAGGAAAAACCAAAAATATTCTTAATCCAAGGACTTGTCGCACGTACCCTGGGTACCACAGGTTTTTCTCGCGTGCGGCGGGAAGTTTCGGTGTTGGCCGAAGGCCGACACGTCTTCGGCCGTAGGACTTGACAGAAACCGGAAACCGCGCTAGAAAAGTCTCTGGCACCCAGGGTATGTCGCACGAAGCTCGTACTCTTAAACTCTGGGGTGCGAGGAAGCTTCTTTAGGCATATTCAAAATACTGCATAAAATAATCAAAGAAAATACAAAGACCAGTGCAACACTATTACCGTACATTCTCCCTAATACTAGAGGCACTATCTGACAAATGATCGAAGGGCTGTTTTTAAAACAGTAATTGATTGACGCAGGAAGAAAGTGACAACTGTGTCAGCAGCGAGAAAGACTCTGCAACCATAAATGGCACTCTACTTATAGATTCTTTAAAGGATATTGTTAATGTTTTGTTTTGTTCTGTTTTTCAGGCGTATGCACGTGGTTTGGAGGGACACCATCCTCATTGAAAGGTCACGTGGGTAAGGCGCGTGCACACCCTTAAAAACCCTTTGTTGTTATCTACCTCCTTTTCTTTATTCTTTTTTTTTTTTTCATTAAAATTAACCAAAAATTTTGCAAGAAATCTTTATTTCGTTTGTTATTCAAGCTTCTCCAGACAGTTTTTTAAGTTATTTCTAACTGACGAATTTGTGACACACATTGAAACATGTATTACAAATTGTATTTAAATAGTATTGAAAAATCCCTGTTAGAGAACTTTTTCGATCGAGCCGATGTGAAAGCCACCTTATGTGACAGGTTTAAAGTAACGCTCCTTAAGTTGAGCAGCTCCGTCTCAATGAAATAGCGTCCGAACTGTCATTGTTACCCCAAAAAGCAGGCACTTATGTGGTGTGCGAGGACGAGCAATGAACAACGCGTGCAACCCGTTTACGTGAATGACTCGCTCAACAAGCGCTTTCCCACGCGCTCACGGCAAAGGCGTCACAGTAATCACGCGCTGACACGAGCGACTAGTAAACATTTTCCCGGTACGGGGATTTATTAGAACGCTGATTCCTTTATTTGCGCATGTAGAAATGTTGGCAATGTGTCATTTTAGCTGGAGAAGAACAAAAAGCATGATGAATAGTGGTTTGCCCAGCAAGTCAAAGTTTGAAGGAAAGTCCCTCAACAAGACTGAGACAACCAAAGAGCGCAAGACGACACTTCTAGAAAATATCTGCAACAGTCCTAAACACCAGTCGCCTTGCAAACCCAGGCAGTTGTGGGAATGCGTGACAGTGGGTAACAGACCTAGACTGAGGAAATGTAGAAAATCTGGCTCGGTACAGGCAACGACGACCCCAACGACCCGACCCACACCATCGTCAGCTCCCACCTCCCCTGTCAAGATGTGTGTATGTATGAAACCGAGGCCAGGATCTCAAGGGGACATGTCTCCTTATAACGGTGAGAAAACGTCATGTAATTTCAGTGAAATGACACCATCCTTGTTCCCGGGTCCATTTTGCATCTCCTCTACTTCGTTCTCGGTTATGAACGAGTTGAAAAGGGAAGTGCGTTATTATCTTGCTTCTTTCATGATTATGTTAATTTTTTTTGCTTTTCAACGATTCTGTTCAACTGCAATTAGCTTAAGAGTAAAATAGATTCTTTTCGTTGCCCTGCAGGGTTTTTTTTTCAGCTTTGGTAGTTTGGAATTATGCGTTTCCTTTTTGTGATAAGAGACCATTTTAGGCCCGCGCCAGAAATTAGTCATTATCTTTATTCGGAATCAATTCGCCACTATAGAAACGAGAAGAAATCTGCGTTGAGTTATCTTTCGAGAAAACTAACCACGAGAGAACGACTGAAGAACTGACAATTTGACTAACAATGGACGACTGTTTAACTGTGACAATAGACGGATCGAAACGCACCAATTACTGATTACGAGTCTTCATAGCCAATAACATCATGGCTTAACTGACAGACGATCAATAACATCGCAACGTAATTGATCAATCAGACCAATAACCACGGAGAGTATAATACCATCAACTGACGTGATGCAACTCACTTTGACTCTGAAGATGACTACCGCACAGGTTGTCGAAATGTCAGTCACTGTCAACAACAACAGTTCTATTCAGAACTACGTTCACCCGGACGATCAAACTCAACCTACTTTTGAAATGACTCCTGGCTTTAAACCTTTCACAGTTCTGGGACTCTCAAAAGGGACAGAGGAAAAAACTGGCCAATAGCTGACCGACACGTCCCCAGTTACCATCCCAGAAACAATTGCGAGACACATTTCGCCTCCAATCCCCTTCTCGTTTCTTACAGATTTGTTATATTTATAAGGAGGACAGGGACGCGGCCTCATAGTGCTGAAACAGCCCGCCGGCGCGCATTTCAAAAGTTTTGAGTTAACCCACGCTTGAGCCTCTTTGTTAGGGAAAAGAGGGTAGAGTGACCCTCTAGTTACAAGTCAAATCTTTTCGCCAGAGAATTTCACAGTTGATTTGTTGATAATGCAAACTTCAGTCTTGGCTATTAAGGAGTCCTCCCTTGGAATGCTGCTCGTCTGCCTGAGAATTTTCGGCATCGGTGCACAGCTAAATATCGGCCTACACTCTTCAGCTCAGAGAGAGCCCGCTTTTACAGATCGCCTTGAATGAAACGTTGCTTGACATAAACTGCTAAATGCGCGGCATTTACAGCGTATCATCAGTAAATTAAACTGTGAGCTGACAGCCATGACTTTACATAAGCAATAATGTTCTTGATACAACAGTGGAACCTCGATATAACGAGAGCCCACGGGACTGGCAAAATCTGTTCGTTATGACGAGGTTTCGCTACACTTCGCGAGAAAGAACTAAAAACAAATCACTCCTCCCGAGGGGAACTCCCATATAAGAGTGACGGGGATGGTCGTCGGAAAATTCTAATTAAAACCCTAAGGGAGACCAATGTGGGTGTGGCTACAGCTAAAAATGACCCAGAAGGGAGATTCACCTGTGTGGTCGGTGTCCAGGCATTTTTTCTGTAGATTTCTTTATGCACAGTACTAAGCGATACCTGAATGGGCAAATATAGTGACTTTCCATCCCAAACACCCTACGTGAGACTAGAAACTGCAATTTACAATCCAAAACGAGATGAAGAGTATCCCCATCACTTTTATATGGGAGTCCCCCGGGGCCACTCCTTAAATACTCATAAAAACAGAAAACCCTAGAGTCTTTATAGCATAACTAAACGACACCCATCCTGTTACGACAGCTACTAATGAACGGATTACAAAACGCACAGAAGACAAATATATGCTAAACTTCGAATAGCAAATATTGTGCTATTACTGGGGCGAACTTCGCCATATAGAGGTTCGTTATATATCAAGGTTCCACTGTAACCTTTTGTCTTTCTCTCTTACCGCAGATGAACTGCTTAGAAATGAACTGGACTACTTGTTAACAAAGCAGCTCAGACGGCGATCAAAAAGATCTCGTTATTCCTATGTTAGCAACAGGCCACGGAGGAGTAGAAGTGAATTTAATGCACGGAGATATTACAAGGAGCTGGCGAGAGCACAAAGACTTCAAAATCGACGCGCCAGGCAAAAAATGCTACACAGAACTCCAATCACAGGTAAGTTCAGACAATCTTTCAGTGCATTTTTAGCTATTTTTGTCCATCCAAACGATCCCGGAAATCGCTCCCACTAAAGTTATGTCCAAACTTCTCTTGTAGTTTATCGAGTGGCGAATTTCTTTGTTTCATATAGCTTTTTATAACTTATGACTTCCGCTTTCACATATGCGCATGACACCACGCCTCATAACAGCTCTTAGGAGTACTTTTCTGTGATACTGCTCATTTAAATGTAGAAGTTGGTTCTAACTTTTCAGACTGTATAATTATGAAATCGCTATGAGCGTGGCCATTCAAATGAAAGCTATACAGCAGAACTTTCCTGTGCTACAGTTTTTCATGTTTTTCAAGGTGGTTCTAACTTTTGAGTCTGCATTAAAATCCTAATTAAAGTGCAATCATTCATACGAAAGCTACTGAGTAGTACTTACCTGTTGTACTGTTTATCATGTTGTTCAAGTTAGGGTGATACGCTTTTGGTCTTTGGTTGAAATTCTTACCCTTCAAACGAAAGTCACTGTGGTAGATAGCAATACTTTATTGTGAAAGTATGTGGCGGTTCTGGGTAGTGCTAACTTTCCCATGTGAATATGACGCATACTAGAAGATAGCCTGAGATCATGCCCTCTCCCTATTATCCCTTTATGTCTCTCACGGGAAGAGGGCATGATACATTTCTTTGTCGGATCACATGTAAAAATGCCAGAATCTAGACTTTTCTCTGATTGGATAGGAAACAATGCGGATGATTTGCGCTGTTCCGATTGGCCAAAATGACGCCATCCGTTAGTTGTTGTTGATTTCAGTCTGCATTTTTGCTTGCGTAATGAGCAGTGAATACACACGCGAGTTCGTTATGAAATTTCTGCCCGCTCAGTTTTCTTGAATTTGAAGAATGCCTAAATAGAAGTTTCATCCATTGAAATATTTACTATCTCATCGTATACCAAAACAGTTGCAGTCAAAACTTCACCGATCATTTGAATGCAATTTGATACCGGCTACAAGTTACAGAAGCGACAAACGGGTTCACTTTTCAAATAATCAATTCATGAATGGAATCTTGACCTGGTTTGACTGTATTTCCTCCTTCAGAAATCATGCTGCGAATTATTCTGAGCGATCTTCGCTTTCACAACACCTTTCAGTTCGTGAAATATGGTGCTTCAGCCTAATTTTTTTCCACTGCTTTCGGTACAGAACGAAGTCAACGAGCTTTAACCAGTAAATTCTTTATTATTTGTAGCTATTCATAAAGGTACGACAGCTCCAGCTAGCAGTATATTTCATCACAAAAACAACACATTTTTTTTTTTTTACGAAGCGCCATCTGAACACGGACGTACTTAAAAATTTTTTTTCCCTGGGCTGATTTCAAAAGAGACATTATTCGCGTCAAAATTTGATTCCCGTTTGGTAAACGCTTATTGGCTAAAAACATGACAGGTCAAGCAAACGTTAGATTATGTAAATTAGGGGGCGGTTGACTGCTTGTTAAATAAATGTATCAGGCGTTATTTTTTTTCCCTCTCGAGCCAAAAAAAAAAAAAAAAACAAAAAAAAAAAGACTCCTGATCTCAGGTTAACTAGAAGAAAGATCCCCTACTACATACTCCCGGTGTACTGTTTACTTTGTATAAAAAAAAGATAATTACATCCTTGGGGGCCCGTGTTGCTGCTGTTTTCGTTTATTGCGATTTACATTCTATCCTTATTTCTTAAAAACGAAAAACACGGTGTTATAGCTATGACTGTTTATCAACAGGTACAAAATCGAACGCAAACGATTCCCTTATGGGTCCTGGCGTACAAGAAGTCGTCGAAGCAAAACTTGGAAAGCTAAAAGAGAAAATTTGGGAAGTTAGAATGCGACTGGGGGCTTTACGCGATAGGAGAAAAAAACTTCTAATGATAAGCGCCCGCGATCGAATGGTCGAGTATGCTTGTCCTTGTAACCCTGGCAACAGCACTAAACCCGAGAGGGTTACCGAGGCCAGCGTTCACAGTGGAGAAGGGGATAGTGATGGAGATTTCGATGATGATCATGACGGTGATAATGATGAAGAAAATAATGATGATGATGATGATGATGATGATGATGATGATGATGATCCTCAAGGTGAGTAATGTTTATACTAGGCCACTGATTCACTGTCCCTAACCAATTTGTAATTCCTATTTGATGGTATTAATTCTTAGTGGGCCTACATAGCGACTTTTTCTAGTAATTTTTGAACCATTCTCGTCCCCAGAATAATGATAGTTTTGGCTAACTCAGCTGGTCATAGGACTGATTTGTGAAAGAGACCGATACGGACCCTACCGAGGAAGAAAAATAGAAAAATGGCCTCTTTATCTCAAGCTATAGTAGGTCTGGATAAGCAGCCCGCAAAAGCTTACAATTAGGTCTGGAATCTCAAGTAAATGTTGCAGTGATCCAAACAGATTACATTCTGATATATATTTTATTCGACCCTAGTAATTTTGATGAACATTAAAGAGAACAAATTTTTTAACCTCTTTTTTCTAGACTCGCAGATATCACCATTAAAACGACTACCCAAAGCAACGTCACGCAAAGCGGAAGTAAAACAGAAAACGAAGAAGAAAAAGAAAGTGAAGACAAGTCTTAGACGTACTTTCTGTAGCACCCCTGGATTGAACTGCTTTTATCAAACAAATGATCATTGGAAGTTTCCACCGCTGTGGACAGGTACCTAAGTAATGTTATAGTCAGTTAGTCACTCAACTAACAAATCAACAACAAATCAACAATTAGGCCCGTCCACACATATCCTCCAGTTTGGTCTATCGTCCACACGTATCCGGTGAAAACGGTTACCAAAAACGCATCTTTTCAACACCGTTCTTTATAGTGGAGATTTTTTAAAAGTCTGGATTCTCGTTTATGTGTGGACGGACGAAAACGGAGGTCAGACAGTCAGACAGTCAGACAGGCCGGTAGTTATTCAGACGGTCAGTCTGAAAGTTATTTTGTAGCCTAGTCGGTTAGACACTCTTACAATCAGTCAGTTGGTTAGTGAGGCAGGCAATCATCTGGTCCCCTAGTCGGTTGCTCTTTACCAGCCAGTCGCTCAAACCTTTTTATCGGTCACTTAGTATGTCAATCATTAATATTTTTTTTAAAACCGTTAGTCACTCACTCAAACAGTCATCGGTGTGAGAAGGGCAGTCTTAAGATCAGTCAGTCAGCCAGACACTCCCTCAGTTGCCCAGTCGATCAGGCAGTCAGCGCAGTCATTCGCTTCTTCAGTCGCAGTCTCTCAATTCAATATATCAATCTGTAACACTCTAGTCAGTCATTTAGCCAGTCAGTCCGTCAGACAGTCAGTAAGTCGCCCAGTCGATCACTCACCACTGGGTACCTTCACTGGTTCAGTCAATCAGTCACTCAGTCAATTCATCAGTCGGCGAGACTAGTCATTCAGTCATTTACTCAGTCAGTTGGCCATTCAGTCAATCCGTTGTCTAATTGTCAGATATTCTACTTATTGTGCTTATATTTTTATTGATTGCCAATTGTGCTAAACGTTAGGGAGCTCGGTCGGGTATTCAGTTGGTTCGTTTCGCAACTAGTTTATGTATTTCACCTAACTGGACTCATATCCTTTGCTCACGTGTTAGATACAAAATACGATGACATTTCTTAATTTCTCTTACTTGTTCCTGCAGGAGGAGACTTTTGCTTCTGTCCCAACGCTGCAAACAACTCGTACTGGTGCCTGCGAACAATAAATTCCACCCACAATTTCCTCTACTGTGAGTTTGTTACTCACTTTCTCGAATTCTTTGACCTCAATCAAGACCCATATCAGGTAAGTAAACCATCTCACTATCCAGCTGTATAGGATGACTAAAAGCAGAGTCAGTGAAGTGCTTACAATAGGCAAATGAGAACACGCGCAGATAATCCAATCAACCAATCAAACATCAAAACACACAAGTGTGGTAGAGTGCGCGAAAACGTGCAACGCGTACGTGCAAGTCATGATTGGCTTTCGTATCTGATTGATTGATAATAACGCGTGGTCCATAAGTCTTTCCATTAGACCTACCAGTTTGTAAGACTCTGGTCAGCTAGTCATCCAGTCGAATCTCAAGGTGTGTTGACCGTTAACAGTCCCGTATTTTCCGTGCGCATCTCCAGATCCACAGCTGACCATGTTGATAGAAATCTGGGGCGAGTACAATAACCCGCGGGGACCAAAATTGGAGGTGATAAGGTTGGGATCTCTCTAGCCTACTGTGTCAGACCCTCCGATAGGGGGGACATCGCAAAAACAAGGCAAGCGAAAATAAGTAGCGTGTGATCTCTCTCTCCCCAGAACCGCGTCAGTTTTCGCATCAAAAGGGGGACTGTGAATATGCCACAAGGCGTGTCTGAGTACTATCCGATGGTGGTATAAAGGGAATGATTGATTTATTTTTTATCAAACACTCATCGTTTTTACTGCTTTTATCTTGCAGCTGTATAATGTCATTGACAAAGTGAGCCCCGCTGTTCTTTCCCAACTTCATGAACAGCTTAGCAGAATGAGAGCATGTAGAGGAGGGCATCAATGTAACCATTACCATGGGAAGAAATATGCCCATATTAATGCCACTTCCGTACCATTAACAACCCCTAGATTGATGAGTACATCGAAAGAAAGACCAGCAGAAATCACAACTATGATAACAGACAGCGGATCTGGTGTTTATAATAATGAAAGTATTGCTGTCTTGGGTGGCATTACTACTGCAATGCCGTCAACAACTGGGACATCTGCTGAACTTTCATCTAGACCTTTGCTTTCTAATGGTGCTTCGGAAGAACGTCGAAATCTTTCAGAAGGAATCGAGAATACCACTGAAAGCGCGGAAACTGCAGCATTTTCAAAGGCTTCGCCTATGACAACATTGGCAGCATCTTCAAAGGCTTCGCCTATGACAACATTGGCACCAACAGAAAAAGAGGTTGGACAAACAATGGCAACAGAGACAGTTCAAAAGCGACAGGAAGGCTCTGGAAATCATACTCACGATGATGCAAGAGTAGTGACTTACGTTGCTACTTCGAAAGCTACAGAGTCTGCCACAAGTGTTTCTTTTGGGAATACTGTCGCGCCCACGGAAGCTGAAGAACAGAGGCCAATACCACCCGAGCCACCTGTTATCGTCATAACAACTACGCCAAGCTCAGTGAGCCCTTCTACATCGGAAGATAACGGAAAGCCTTCACAAGTTATCGCCATTACTCCGAAACTAACCGATGCCACTTCGACATCAACGAAATTATCGCGGAATGATTCACATTTTACAACTTCAGCTCCTACAGCAAAAACAGAGTCAAAAGTTAGAAAGGGAACCAAAATCCGTAAAGGAAAACCTATTGTAAAAGGAGGGAGAAAAAAGGACAAAAATGGCAAGAAAGAAAAGCCGAAAGGGGTGAAAAAGTCTAAGAAATCTAAAAAGAAATCTTCCAAAAGATCGAAAAATTTGACGCCAACTGGCAGTTCAGTTTTTCCAGAGAAAGCAACAAAGCTCCTCAGCAACATTTCAAATGAATTCAATGAAAACGTGCGGAATGAGTCTGAACATGATACAGTAACTCAAGTAAATATCGAGAAACCTTCGGAAAGTGTAGTAACGTCGACAACAAGCGCCGATGATCTGCCGATTGTGGTCGCGAATAATTCGACGCACGAAACAAGTTCTCCGGAGACAACTGTTTCAACGTTATTTCCCACGTCATTGGTGACACTCTCAAACGAACAAAGCACAAAGGAGGTTGTTTCGAAAGAATATTCTACGGTCAAACATGCAAGTAAAAAGTCAACTAAGCGACGGAAAAAAGGAGAAAAGGATAACTTCAAAAAGAACAAAAAATTGAGAAAAAACATCAAGAAGTCGGGAAAAGAATTGATAATGAATACGACTACTAGCTCCTCGGGTGAGGGCCTCAAACTTTCTGTAAACCAAACAGCAATCGAAACAGAATCGGAAAGCCGGAGAACTGAATCGGGAAAGGCCGAAGTCGACGAAGGGAAAAGTAAATCACCGACAGACAATTTAAAAAAGAGAAACAGAAAGCCATCGGGGAAAAGATCAAATCGAAATTCCAAGAAACGATCTCGGAAACCTTCCAAGCGTCCGACACTATCTCCCAGTAGTCAGGGAGGGGTGACTGGTGGCGGAATTGAGTCTCCATCCGATCCATGATGAGATTTGCTTGTAGAACTTTGGTACCAATCAAATTTTACAGCAAACGCAAGAGTCTTTAGTTTAAACTCAACAAATGTGACCAGCGATTTATAAAATTTGGTCACAATTGTTTTCAATATTTAGCTTTTCAGGCGAGTCTCTCTGTAGTTGCTTTCGACATATTTGTCGGTCGGTTTTGTTGTTCCTTTTTTTTAAAGAATTTTGTATTCGACTTATGGTCAAAGATTTAATTTGATCTCCGCAGAATTTACTTCAGATTCGATGGACATCCTTCCCGATAAAAAAAAATGAACTCGCCTGAAATACCCATAAATAACATTTTTTATGTGTTTTCATTTCTTATTTGGTCAGACAAATTTCCGCACTTCCCGGGTTTCTAGGTCAACTGTTTTACAATGACTGCTAACCTAGTAACCGCCTAGTCCCTGTGCGGCGTTTTCCCAGGCCCTCTCAGTCAATTCGCTTGGACCACGTGACCCGAAACGCTTTGGCCGCGCGTAATAAGAAGGCCTTGGGACTAAGCAAGTAATGAATGATTGAGAGTGCTTCCTGAAAATGTTTATCATCAATTTTGAAAGTGTGAAAGTTTTACTGCAATGTCAATCTTTTAATAGCATGCGTAGCAGCAGCTTGAAAAGTAATGGGCGCAAGATAGAGCGCGGCGCTCGAGGGAGACAAACGAAAGAGAAGGGTGTGTTACAATGTATCGCCTTATATTCATGTTTTTACTTCGTCGTTGTTTTATTGAATTTGGAAGTAGCTAAATATTAGATAAAATTATCTTTTGTTAAATTTTGAGATTAAGCGGAGAAAGAGAAGAGTTTCACAACGGACAAAGAACAGCAGAAGAAAAGTTATTTTTAAAAAAGAGAAACGGTTGTTTACAAATCAACTATCGTATGGTTACGGCTTCTGTGAAAATTTGCTAATGTACTGGATTCATGGTTTTTCGAACAACCTGTGAAAAGGGCTTTTAAAATGGTTCAAACTATGAGGAGGTTAGAAAAAGGGCGGTTAAATTACAATAAACTCGGTCTTGTTTCATTATAACGGGACGGTTCGAGAAGCCAATAGGAATTCTGCTCTATTCGTTTGAAATTGTTTGATTGCTGTGTAAACCTTAATAAAGTAAGCTAAATGATGAAATGCATTGTAGGTTGAACAGATATTTATGGGGTTATTTTAAACTCTTTGTAACAATTATTTCTGACGTTGTTGTTATTAATGAATTTTATAAAAAGCATAGGCCATCCTCCTTTTTTCTCCGTTTAGCGTCGTCCGACCGACCCAAGTTTTTGCCAGTAACGACGTAGTTAAACTATTTTTCACTTGAAATAGTTCTTTTAATCTGAAACATGAGCATAGTAACAGCATAGAGAAAAACAGGAAACAAAACAGGAATTTTTTTTTGTTACAGTATATTGTGCATTTTGTTAATCCTAATATGTGAATGTTAACTTTTAACGTAACCCCGGGGGTACCGGGGCCTCCTATTCCGAGACTGCTTGTGATTTTTTTTAGTTTTCTTTTTTTTTTCAATCCGACCGACCCAACATCAGTAAACGCATTCGACGCTAAACGAAAAAAGAAGGGGATGGTCCTAATTAAACAGGAAATCATAACTAGAGAAGTAATTATCGAAGTCGATGAATTTTTTGTAAAGAGAGGTTAATTCTACTTCTTCTGCTTCTTGTAATTAATGCCAGTAAAACTGCTTTTAAACTCTTTTTGAAGTTTGTATTTGGAATACAATACTATTATACGTAGTTTTCTAAGTTATTTTGAGATTTGTGCGGCGTTTGTGTGAGCGAATAAAATTCAAGGTTAGTCATAAGTCTTAAGATGTGCCATGTTTTTTCAAACCTGTCAGCTACTATAGCAATAATAGGACAACATCAGAATTTCTTAACTTGTCTTCTTTTTTATATTTATGGCAGGTGTGTTCTTAGCATTTGTCGTCCTTTCAAGAACTACGGCAGAACTTAATCTCGCTGGAATCGTGTTCAAACGGCTAAAAATGTTTAGCATGTACACCGATGTTGTTTTACAGTATTTTTCTTTTCGATATACTCGGCGAGTGCGCGAGGGCATAGGAAGATCACGTGACCCTAGAAAGTAAGCCTTTCCAGTCCCCTGGCTCCATCCTTTCACTAGCCACGCATTGACTGCATTTTGAGAAATGCGCGAAGACGTCTTTTTACTGAGATTTGCAGAATTCGCCTTGAGAATTCATTAGAAATAGTTGAAAGATAGAAGTGTCTGAGATCGATGACTATACGTCTATTAAAGCACCTAACAAAGCAAACAGGTAAGCACAAATTTGCTTTGAAAGGATTTGCTCCCAATTGAGCCCGCCATGTTAAAGCTTGCTGACTTTCCACGATAATTTTTCCCTTTGTTATTTCTGATCTACTTGTATTGAAATCAAAGGTAGCAAATACAACTAGTAAGTAAGTTGTAGCATTTTTTTACGCTAGAGCCTAGAGCAGAGCCTTTATACTGTCTAAGATTTGATCATAGTTAGAGGAGGAGTCCCCTATATTATTGGTAAAGTAGGCTAAAGAAAGAAATGGTTGCACTCAGTAATTCTTCTTTTGATAAGACTTCCGTTCAGCCCCATACATTACTATGCATGTTTCTTTATTTATGTCAACTATTTGTGTGAAATAGTATGAAATTGTTGCACACATAATACGCTTAAATGTTTGGGGTTGTACGGATCAATCAGACGGATGTCTTAGCCTTCTTTTAATTACGAGTGATGCGGGCAGGCGGGCGGGGGGAAGGCTTGTAGTCAATTCAGATTATGAGAAGAGACAGTATTGCATACATGCTGGAAATTGTGAGGGTGTCATTCCATTTAATACCCCCCGTCCTCACACCAATGGATGAGATTTTCTGGTGGGGTGACTGTGTCAGCACCTCTGATCTTTGGAAACTTTTTGAGGGGTATGAGAAAAAATGGGTTATTTCTGGGGGCTGTGATGGTACTTTTGATCTTTTCTTCTAAGGGGAATAGTCAACTTACATCATCCAAAGGAGGTGTAGCTATCAAATGGAATGGCCGAGTTGGGGGTGGGCAGGAGGGGGGGGAGGGGTGGGGGCAGTGAAAGGCCGCAGAGTGAAGCATGAATATAATCCATACCTAACTGAAAATAGATCTTTATTTCAAAACGTATGTTGCTTAATTGTAACAACATTACAATTTACTTACAATTCTGAAATATAACACAATAATATTTCTGGATGGAGCACTTAGAAAAGGAGCATTCTGATCAGCAATTTTACCTTTTAAAAAGATTAATAATAATGACTTTATTGATAATAATTTATTATTCTGTATCTCCTTAGTTTTCTAGGCCAACACTCAAAGTTGACCATAAGCAGTAAGTAGATGCACTTTTGCTGGTTTTTAATATGAAAAAAAAAGGTATTGTAATGTAATCATCCTGGCCTTCTGATAGGGCGTGAAAATATGGAGAAGTTATGCGGAATTTCCCTGGAGGTCTACTCTGCGAGCAGACAGACGTCACATTAAGCAGCCAAAAAAATAAAACTGAATTGTACAACATTGATTTTAGAATGTGATTTCTGTTTAACAAATTTATCATAGAACACCATCACTGGTTTTCACCAGAGCACAAGCATAAGCACAAGCACATGTGTAAGCAAGTGAAAACTGGGTCGACATAAGCATAAACATAAGCATAAGAAAAATGGACAAGTTGATTCTTCTTGTGCTCATGCTTATGTCGTAGCTTCAACTTGTAAAAACGGGGTCGACATAAGCACAAGCATGAGCACAAGGCTGTGGACCAATCATAGCTTACTTTGACCCGGAACTCATGAGAACATATCAAAAGCAATATGGCGGAAGCTTTATTTGCCATCTTGTTTATCATCGGGTTGAGGAGAGCTGGTATCAAGAATTGAGTCGAATATGCCATTCTGTGCATGCGTATGTCCTTATGCTCATGCTTATGCGCTAGTGAAAACCAGGCTTAAGGTTCACGACATGATAGAAATTTCATAGGGTCTGCACATTTCCAATGCAAAAGTACCTTTTATAAGCACCTTATTTAATTTCAGTTTATTTTTTCCAAATTATACATTTTTAACAATTTGTTTTTTTATAATAATGGGATTCGTTACGAACTATGTGATCAGATCCACTATCAAAAGTCCTGGCCTGATATTTTTACAAGTCAATAAAAGAAATTACCAACATTTTTATAATAAAAACCAAGTTAATCTCAACCATAGATCTGTGTAAATTTAAATTTTGCTTTCTGCCCAGGGAACTGTCCCAGAATTTTGGTCAAATAATGTCCACGCTGCTTTGCCATTATGTTATCTTGTTTTGGGCTTTGGAAAGAAATGCTCGGCTTGCAGCAATTTAATATTTGTGTATTCAGGCTCCTTCAAATAAACTTTTAGTTAAAATCTTGTGATCTTACTTAGTTAAGGCCAAGTCCCGGCAAGTTGTATAGCAACCAGGACAGATGACGAATTGTTGAAGGAACATTAAATTAAATAACATTACAGTTAATATTTCAGATTAAATAACACAACTTTCCTCTCAAGACATTTATGAAACTTTGGAAAAATATTACCAAACCTTAAAATATTATCGCTTTTAAATAAAAATATATCAAAAATTTTTGTTTCTAAATCCATAATAATTTATACATTTCTTACAAAACATTTCTACATGAGAGCATCAAGGTGATGACCCTTATATGAACTCTTTCTTACCCCTGTTTTTTTTTTTTATTTTTTTTTTATTTTTGTGCTTTGGAAAAAGAATTGACATCTTCATTACTTCATAGTTGAACTGGAACTTCAGTTATCATTTTCAAAACAGTGAAGAATTGATTCAATAGAAAAACACATTAACAAATTTTCTTTTAAATTGTTAAGTGTGATGATTGAGTTCTAGCATGTAGATAAGTTCCAGTTCATCAAAGAAAATTCTAACTTCTGTTTAATTCCCATAAAAAAATGGGGCACTTCTATTTGCCAGAACTGCCAAAAATATTCTTATTTTTTTCTTTTTCAACTTGATAATAAAACTACACAAAGTAACTTGCAATGCAAACTATTTTTAGTTTGTTCATTACTTATTGAATCACCAGGATTCTGTTGAGTAATTAAAAGGACCCCATTAAATCTCTAACTCCCAGTTATGACTAGAGTCAAAATCCAAGAAAAATGAAACTTTCATTTTTTTTTCAAATCCTGCATGTACACAACACAAATGCAAAAGCAATTTTTAATTAAAAGAAGTTTCATTTTAATGGTAACATGATTGCAGGATCTCTTCAGTAGTGCAGAATCTAAAATTTGAGCAACGATGTATTTGTTTTGGTACATTCTGGTTGTTGACAATTTCCAAGACTCTTCTAAAGACCAAAAAAATATGTATTTGTTTTCACAAACATGCGAACTTTAAAGTTTCAAAAGCCGCCCTCACATTCTTTTTGTTCAATCATAATGACAATTCACAAGCAAGAACTCTTGAAACACAGAAACACACAAAACGGATCGAAATCCACCAATCACAAATTAGAAACCTTGACCTTTTGAACCCATTAAAGTAAAGTTTTGTTTCCTAAGAGGTCCGTTAAGATGATTGACAGCAGCGAAAAATGCAATCGTCAGTTGGCTTTTGCACTTCAGAATTCGCATGTTTGTGAAAAGCGCAGTAAATACATTTAATGAGGTCCTTTTAAGACAGTGTACAGGTGTCCCTTCATACAAGCTTAATTTATTGGAACAACTGTTAAGTTGTCCCGTTTTTGTTGGAAGTTCAAGCTAAGCTAGTGGTATCCAATATTATTGTATTTAAGGATTCAGTATAATAGGGTCTGCCCTTTTTAAGAGCCAACATGTATAAACCCAGATTCATCATTTTAATCACCTTCTCCTTTCTAAGGAGCACTTCTTGGAACCTCATTTAAATTTTCCCCAGCCATCTGGTGATTTTTGGCGAGAATTGCCATTGCATGCATTTCTGGACATAATGTGTTTCAGTGGCATAATTATGTACAGTTGTATGGCAGGTACATCCCCAACAATGCGAACAGACTCAGGGGTCAATACAAAATAATGGTATTTATCTGTAAAGGTAATAATTTTTTTCTATAAATTATAGAAAAAGGATTAGGACCAAATTATTTGGTCCTAATCCTTTTTTTGTGTACCTTACTACCGTAGGCCAAAGGGTACCACATAAGCTAGAATCATAAGTGTACTTAAGGCAAACCATGGAACTGTATTAGCTTGAGCAATGCTTCTTTTTCTTTTGACAGCTCCAGAAACACCTTCATTACTTGATGTCAGCACTAAGGAAAGAAAAGGCACGTTTTAAATTAGAGCTACCTGTGCCTTCATTACACAAAAGTAAACAAGACAGTTGAGGAGTGCAAGGTTATACCTAGAGGAGAAAATAAGGAGATTGGGGAGCCGGTTAATACTTACCTGTCAAGAACATGACAAGGAAAAAGTGAGTGCTTATTATAAATCACCATCTTTATTTGAGTGTTCCATTTGCTTACAGTGTATATATTTATGTATTGGTTTATTTGTTTGACTATTTGCAGGTTATTTATTATTTTGGATTGTAGAAGTGATACATGTATATGGAGTGGCTCCACCCTGAGGTCCAACCCCTTACCCCTTCATACCCATTTTGGACAGCAATGGTACCCCTTTTTGGCGGGGCCACCCTGTAAAAGCCATAATATAGAGTACACCCGCCCCTCTGGAAGACCACACCCTAGCAACTTACTAGGTACACTTACCATCTGTAGGAGGAGATGAAGAATACGTGGTGAGGTCAACACGAGGTGTTGAAGTCTTCTTAAAGACATTCCTAAATTCCTTTTTTATAGGCGATTTGTTCTGTACATGTACTTTAGCTGTTAAATAGAGATAAAAAAGGGATTTGCAGTTAATACGTACCTCTTACAAATAAGATTACTATTAAACAGAAATTGAAAGTGGTGTGGGTATTTTGTGCAGTAAATTTACAGCTGCTTGCAGTAAAATATCTAATGTTTTGTTTACTTCGGCAACATTGGGTGCAGGTCCTCATGTACATGTTGTAAAGTAGACAGCTGGGATGTAAATGTAGGTGATATACCTTGGCAATAGAATGCTAAATGCAATTTTAGGCTCTCACTTTCTCAGCTTAATTAGCCTAGCCTTTTTTCTATAAAAAGCAGCCCGCTCAAATTGAAAGTAGCCTTTTTTTAGCTGGTTGCCAGTGCTTTAAATGAGAATCCTGTGCGGGATGGCAAAATTTTGCAACTTTCAATATCCTTAGCCAATCCAGTAAATTACCCAGCAATCATAACCACTTCTTGGCAGCTGTTCAGCAAGTGTTCCACCTTTACTTTGTGTAAAATGTTGTGGTCACTGTTTCACTTTTTCCCACCCTAAATTCTTCCTGCCTGCAGCCATAATTAATGGCCTCAAAATATTATTAATAGTGTTTACATGCACTGAGAAATTGGAACACACGCGCGAGTTAAGGCATAAGATGGAAGTTTTCAATCCACAGACATGACATTCACACCTATCATGACACTTAGCAGGTACAGGATATGAGATGTTTAGAGCCAACTCTGCGCTGTGTGCCTCGCTGGGTATCCATCATGTCATATCCACAGCCTAGCGATGGTGACATATTGTTAATTACCTGCTTGACTATATCTTACCGGTATTATCACTTGGCGTTCTTATTCTAATAGTGACGCGTTTACTTTTTAGGTTGCGTCTCTTCCACCTTGTCATTGCTCTGAGTTCCAGAAGGTACATTGTATTAGGGAGCAGCTCATTGATTGTGTACTCAGTGTTGTTTCCCATTGTGTGATGATCTGTCACCTCAAGGGGCATATATTTTTTTCTTT
Organism: Porites lobata; assembly: GCA_942486035.1. Lineage (NCBI taxonomy): Eukaryota > Metazoa > Cnidaria > Anthozoa > Scleractinia > Poritidae > Porites > Porites lobata. The sequence continues at coordinate 2,675,249 of CALNXK010000038.1, read as the reverse complement.
TATTATCAAGTCTCATGCTCCAAGATATTCGATACTTGCTCACAGGGAGCCCTATAAGAAAAAAGCCTGTGTCATATTATGTAGGACTTTTAGCCCAGGGTTGTCAAAAGTAGCAGGCTGCCGGCAAAAATCGCCACTTACTTTGTTTGTATCGGCTGGCTACTCTTTGCTTGGCATTTCTTTACGGATAGCATTTTTTAAATAAAATATACCTGGACTGGTCGCTTACTTTGACAACTCAGCCATCTACTTCACAACTTTCTGACAACCCTGTTAGCCATAAATTAACCCTTTAAGTCCCAATGGTGACCAACATCAATTTTCTCCCAACAATATTCATACCTTGTCAAGAGATTAGGTTATGAGAATTTATGAAATGATCACTAAGGAGAAAATGCTGGCAGATCAAATTCTCTCAACTAATTCTTCAAGGAAATGTATGGAGATCAGTTTGGAGAATTTGTATCTGGATATTGGGACTTAAAGGGTTAATGATCCACAAGTTTAACTCGTGACGTTGAAGAACCTTGGTAACTTGAACTCCCTGCTAACTCCAACTGTAGCCTGTCCAATTTCCCTTGGATTTCAACCCACTTTTCAGTCGTTTCAAATCAGTTAACTCAACCTCAAATAACTTGAATTCCCCGTTAACTCAAACTAAATTTCCATTCCCTTGATTTAGATATCACTGGTTCTTGTTACCCCACTTGGATGCTATCCCATTAGCTCTTAGTATACAAAAACACACACACAATTTAACCTTATACAGCAATCTGATTTTAACTAGCAATATGAACAGATCATGTTTTATCACAAAAATGCATAATGATGTCGTTGTTTTTCATGAAATTAGTAAATTTGCACTGCACTATACACCCTGAAGTGCTGAAAAATCAGTAACTGTCAATTAATTAGTGGTGAATAGAAAATTCAATCAATCCTCAGTGATAACTTGAAGCCCCGCTAACCCAAACTATTTTTCCTTTGCCTTCAGAGTTTGAGTTAGCTGGTAACTTTACTTAAGTCTTTAATTACCAAAACTGCTGACAGGTTTCTTCCAGACCACATGGACTTGTACCCTTCCCTTGACTACTTGCATCTCTGTCACGTTAAATGCTCTTGGAGGAAGTGGTGGCCGTGGTCTTGCGAACATTAATCTACTTGGTAGACTAAATAGGCTTGCTCCATACTGATTAGATGCTGTGACTTTGAACTGGTACCATACCAGTGGTTGCAGGTTCACTTGGACAGATTGCAAGGTAGTCTATGCAGTAAAAATTAATATATAGATTATTATAAATAATTTGTGATTATTACAATTTTATTAGTGAACTTTTATAACTACGTTATCCAGACTTAGAAATGTCTACTTTCTTAAAGTATACGTAATTGTAGCTTAAATGCCATAACACTTTGTTTCTATACACACTAATTAGCTGCCCTAGTTTTAGTTTTTAGGCACTCAGCTGAGTGGAACGACAAGTCATCTTACATGAATATCCCGAGGAAAAAATGCACTTTAATTGAGTGTCAATGTATTTGGCAACAAAGTACTATACTGAGGACACCGTTTTTTGCATCGTCTACTAGAGATGGGGCTGTCATTTTCTGTGGTCATGCAAGCCACACAAGGAGGGCAAATGCAGCACCTATATTTCTCAATTATTTTAAGACCCTGAATATTGGTGGAGCCTTAGGAATGGAACTCACGAACTCCTGCTCTATGGTCAAGTGCTCTACCAACTGAGATAATCCTGCTGTGAACACATTAAATGTCGAATAATATTGAAAGAAACAAACAGAAAGAATTTTATGATATTTACAGATAAACCTTGGGGTTTGTAGGTGGAGTCATACTTGCTTTAGTTCTATCCATTTTAATATTTTTAGATTAGGGTTAGGGTATAGTTGTTGATGAGTTGTCATACCTGCATCAGTTCTATCCACACAGTATTGGCATCTGTTGACTTTCCTTTTTTCCATTGTTTGACCATGACCACAAACACTGTTGAAGATGGCCATGTGCCATTCCAGCTAATCGTATAATTTTCTAACCTTTTATTTTTTACAGGTGCAGCAACTTGCACATTTTCTGGCTTCATTAACACACCTGAAATAATATAAAAATGAAATCATTCAGATGTAACAACACAGTGGCTATGAGAGTAACAAAGTAACATAATTTGTCTTAGTTATTTCAAGTATAAATAGAAATTGTAATCCAGTAGAACTTTGATATAATGAAGGGCCAAGGGACTGGCAAAATTTGTTTGTTATACTGAGGTTTTGTTACATCAAAGTTCTTTTTCATACATTTTACTATTAATGAGGCTAAGAAATTCGTTCATTATACACTGTACCGAGGTCTTCATTATATGGAGGTCGCTATTATATCGAGGTTCTACTTACAGTCAAAACACAGGTCAACTGTACCCCCCAAGATTCTAATAATGAATTGATTATTTGAAAAATGAATCCGTTAGTCGTTCCTGTAACTGGTGTCAAATTCAAATCGGAATTACTGCATGTGTAATATTAATGAGCAGTGAATAATTTACCAGAACTTGTCTGTATTTGGTCAGATTGAAAATCTTTGAATGAATTAAAATTCTTAGAAGACATTTACGTCAAATTCAGGGAAACTGAGCTGGCAGAAATTTCGTAACTGAATCGCGTGTGAATTCACAGCTCATTACGCATGCAAGAATTTAGAGATGAATCTGAAATCTAAAACTGCCAACAGACTCAA